>MU966964.1:45642-117853 GCA_036418165.1 Cooperia oncophora | reverse complement strand
TTGTACTTGTATTCCAAAGCGCATACAGGACTTGGCAGAAAGCCAAGAAAGCTGCACGCGACACGCGCCGCAGGGACCGTGTGCGAAATGGGCGGTGTAGCAAGAAATCACGACTTTCGCACGGCCCCGTACTTTGACGCCGTGCAATTTGAACCCGACACATCGACAGCTGGGGGGCTGATAGTCTCATATACCCTCAATGTGTTTTAGCGTACCATGTGTCTTTAAGGCAATGAGTCGGCTCACGATCGTCTTAATTCGGACACGTTGACTCGTGACAAAAAACAGGAGCTTGCGTGAAGTACTTATCAAGCTCAATGCAATTAGGCGGTCACTCACGATGGATATTTGCAAAATCCCACTTTTCAGTGCTAACGATATGGATGAACTAAACGTAGAGCTAGCAAGAGTGCAAATAACTCATTTCGTTGTAGAGAGGTCCCTTTTCTTTAGGGTGAGTTCGGTTTTTTACCTTATGCATCCTGAAGTTCTGTGAAGTTGCGGTTCACCATGTATGCACATACTGCCATAGCTTGGACACTTGGACTCCTCCAGAGCGTATTCCTCAGAATGTCTGTGTTTCCATAATGTTACGAGGAATTTGAACGTCGACTTTGTCAGTTCCTTTACTGACTACTTGCCTTTTTTCAGCAAGTCGAAATCCACATTTGAATTCCTTTTTGGTCTATGTTCAAGTATGATGCGCATAAGATGGTTTTGTTTAAGCAGGGGCTCCCCGAAGCCTGTCGGATCGTATAGCGCGGGATGCTGTCTCGAGAGTCTCGGGATGTTTTTGTAATTGGACACGATTCGAGTTCTATTCGAAATGTAAAGTGATCTGAAGCGGGACTGTACTCTGATTTCATAGAACCATATGATACTCTATCAATCTCGACGATTTCAGATATCACCTTAATGGAGTCGCAAACGAGCGCTCTGAGGTTCATTCCTTCCTCTGCGAGAAGCTCCCCAGACTGTTTGTATTTTTCGATTGTGCTTTCGGGAGTGAGTGCTGTAAAAGCGCGTTGTCCACATAGACGTATCGTTGTATTTCCTTCGCCAGATCCTTTTCTTCCCGGTTTAAGTATGCTATGACCATGATAAGCATGCTTGGGGAGGCAGTGGTGCCGAAGGGAACGCGGTTCCATCGGTACTCCACAATGTTATTGTGAAATGGTGGTTCGTCGAGGTCGCGAAGCCACAGGGATCGGCACAGATCGCGGTGATGTTCTTGTATTCGTATTTGTGTAAATGCAGCTTGTATGCCTGCAGTTAGAATTATTAGCATTTCTCGACATGCGACAAGGATATAAGTGATTGATTGATTGATTGATTGATTGATTATCTGTTCAAACAGCGCCATCTAAAGAAATAGGAACATATTGCGAAGTAATATTCCGATAACCATTAGACAATGGGATGGGGAGAAAAGGGGGGGGGGACGGAAGGGGGGGATGGGGGAAGGCGTGGGCGCGTCCGAGAGTGGCAGATGATCGATAGCTCGGAAGGACAGTGGCCGCCACACTGCAAGTTTGGACCAGCTTCAACGAACTCCGGTTACCATCGTAGTAGGTCCGCCAACGTCGCTAGAGGCCAACTCCCATTGCACAACGCCAGCAGCAACAGCAGGTGCGGGTAAAAAAACACCGATATAAAAAAACCCAAACCTAACTTGACCATTGACACGATAAACTATGCCTTGTTTTTTTGTCTCAACGAGCTCAAGCGAGATCACGAGTAGACAGTGTTAGCCTGATTCGCACATCAAAAAAATAATATTGAAGTTCACAGAAAACGAGGTCATGTAATCTCGGCGTCAGCCGGGCTACGCTTAAGAGTGGGTCTTATGTGTTCCTGGCTGGACGAAGCTCGCTTCCACCTGCAACATTCACAGTCTAAGCGTTCCAAATACTAACGACTCTCACAAGAAACGAACCTTGGAAGGACGACGTTTTGGCCTTATACGGGCGGACAGGGTAGGGGTGACCCCATGATAAACCTATAGTGGAAAACATCTCAAAAAGATCATCCAAGTTAGGACTTATTTTCCCAGTTGTTAACTTGTACAGCAGCCTAAGATCATGCAGCTTCCGCCGAGACTCCAGCGACTCCGCGTCAAGTTTATGGAGACGTCGTTTACAAGATAGTGAGGTGATACCCTTCCGATAAAAGCACCTATACGTGAAGCTCTTTTGCACTCTTTCAATTTCATCAGTTTGTGATCGTTTACAAGGCGACCAACTGGGAAAGCAGTACTCAAGGAGAGGCCGGACATAAATTGTTAAAAGCCAAAATAGCAGGGTTGGATCGCGTGTTCGGAACGCTCTGAGTATGAAATTGGTCCTCATGTTATTTGACGCAATTTGACTTATGTAGCTTTCGAATTCGAGTTTGTCTCTATACATCAGATCTAGATCACGCACACATAATGGGCACATTCAAGATGCTTCCCGAACACTGTGAAGACAAAATCCGGATGATTCTTTCCAATTCTCATGTTGACTGTTTTAGGTAAGGAGATCACCAGCTGCCATTTGTCTGACCAGCTTTCGTCTCGTTAATAGCTACCTGTAATCTCTCGCAGTTAGTATAAATCTTCGAGTCGTCTGCGTACATACTACAGAACGTACCCGTGGGTAGGGATCCGACAAGGTCACTCACGTAGATTATAAACATTAGTGGACCCAAACATGTGTCCTGAGGCACACCGCTAGAGGTAGAGTACGTGCAGGACTAAACATTGTTGATGACTACTGCTTGGGTTATGTTGACCAGAAAAGACTCGAGGAACTGAAGAAGCTGACCTCCTATGCCATAGGATGCCAGTTTTTTCAACAAGAGAAGTAGAGATATCGAGTCAAATGCTTTGTCAATATAACAAGCGGAAATCAAATTCCCTCTGTCTACATCTCTCTGCCAGAGAGGGATTGTTGACAACAATGCTAAAGTTTTGGACCTGTACTGGTGGAACCCATGCTGGACATTGTGCAACAACTACCTCTCAGTTAAAAACCCCATAATTGCTCGACAGAGTAACCGCTCCATCTACTTTGCTGACAGAGCTGGCCAAACAAATGGGGCTGTAGTTGGAAACCTCATTTTTACAGCTTTTTTTTGAATATTGGCCGTACAAGCCCGAACATCTAATAGACAGAGCACCTCTCCTCAGTAGTGCTCTATTGAAAAGAATGGTCAGAGGAGAGGCGAGCCCCAGTGCTGCCTTCTTGAGAAAAAATAAGGGATACCATCCAGCGACGTGGATACCCTATTTGGGAGTCTCCTCAAAGCATTGTAAACCATGTTGTCGTTTATGTCTACCCAGTTAAGGTTTCCGGATGCAGTGTTGATATCCATGAGACGGGGCTTTTTGTACACTGAGCTGAAGTAGGAAGCAAATAAGTCCGCTTTTGCTCAGTCATTTTTCTCTGTGGCTCCCATGTATACAGTCTCCTCTTTGTTTCAAGGATGCTTCCATGCAATCCTTGGTGGAGTAGTTTTGTTCCCTTTTCACACTACTGAGTGGGGCATGTGGTCTGTTCCCACAGAATCAGAGACAGGCTTTGTCACTTCCTCAGTGCCATCACCTTGAAGGTATTTGTCGATGATTTTTTTTGTACCTTTGTATCTTTTTGTTCTTCGTGTGCATCCAAGTGCTCTACTTGAGCTATCAGCCTTTTCAAGCATATTGCAGTTGTCTGTTAGTTCTGCGATGTTTTCTTTCAGCGGAAAGGGAGCTATAACGTAAATGTCCGCGTATCTTATTGATTTTGCGTACTCCGAAAGGTACGCATATGTCGCTTTTACATTGAGCCCCTCTTCCATTGATATGTCTAGACCCTCTAGTTCAAAAATAACTTTGATCAGATCGGCTTCTGTCATGTTTTCGATTACGACTGTGTTGCATTCTTCAAGGTCATTCTCGCCGGCATTCAGATGCGCACCCGTGCTTCCTCGACCATATGCCGCAAATCCGAACACTGTTTTATAACACAGCCCAGTTGGTAGCTGAACGGAGGAGTAGGGAGTACTCTCTGGAATTAATGCGTCGTGAAGGTCAATCCTCATGAGAGTCAGAGGGACTTGGTGTTTTCCTTTGAGCCGGGTGTTCGCTATTTAGATGGAACTTCCATCCATAAACTCTAAATGTGTCTTCATGATGAGCACTGCCGAAAACCCTTTCGTGAGCGTTGGTTTTGGATGCATTGCCATCTGTAGTTCTCTACGGTTAGCCGTGAAGACTTTCACTTGTACGTGGTGGGAGGCAAATGTTCCGGAGATCCCGCTTTTGCCACATAACGCACACTTCTCTGAGGCCACAACGAGCAGCGCAAGATGCTGCGCAGATTCTCCTTTTAGCAAGCTTAGTTGTGCGCCCGTTTCGAGGAAAAACAGAGCTTTAAGTAGGCTGCGATTCCACCCGGATCCCTCCGCTGTCATCAGTACAATTTGGTCGGGATCAGCTTTCGTCAATGCTGCTGCTGTGAGCTGTGACTCATGAGTGAAAAAGCATTTATTGCTATGGGAGTCCGCGCGCTATTCTACTGTGTACCATTTCTGCTGCCTGCATTGCCTGTATCTTTGAAGTCTGCTGTCCTATGAATTTCTAGAGCAGAATGAATAATCATGTAATTTCCCATATATTGAGCGGTTTGGTCTTGAACACTCGCCAGTGATCCTTGAAGACGCACTTCCAACATGGATTTGTTCCATTACTATTTAATGACGCTCACTGGGTTCGTGGACAGTGGGATACTGGAAGATTCTGTGCTTGTTTCTACTACAAAAGAAACATATCATTTTTCTCCCTATGATTAAATTGCCCTTTGGTGGTGAGTGTGAAGCAGCTGAATCGTCTTTCGTTTAATTGTCGATTTATGTACTTACATCTAACGATTAATTTCTCAAGATGATCAAGGATCTTACCCAATGTAACCGATTCCCCATCCTTGCTTTCTCCAAGAAATTCTTCTGCGATGCTCGTGGGCGTTTTCTGCAGAATGGCCCCGATCCACATGGGGTCATCGGTATCTATAACGTTGTATCCTGATGATACCATTCCATTGACCAAAGAGCGCAATTCGTCGAAAACCGCCTCACCCGTGTTGTCTTTCGCAGGCTGTAGAGATGATAGACGGATAGGTTAGCTCGCGTGGTGGTGATATTCTCATATTTCTTCCTTAATGTTTCAACCATCCAGCTATGATTTTGCGGAACAACTTTCATGCCTTTCAATTTCGATGGTGTCATCGTTTTTCCGACTGGGCTTTCTTTCAACAGTATTTTTTTCCACATCGCTGAGAGAAGGTATCGTGAACTATGGTGTGGAGCCCAGTACTCTTGGAAATCTTCAACATTTCCAGTAAATCGCGAAATGGTAACTTGAGGAGGCTTGATCGAGCTACGGCTATCCTGCAACGTTTCACAAAACGAATCGGTATCGCCGTACCGTAATCAACCTATCTGTGTCGTCATCTACGTTCTGCGGAGTCTGCGGGATTCTCGCTGTCTTCAACTTGTTGTTTATGCGTCAATTCTTGGAATCCGCGATCGATTAAGTGGCTCTGATCGATTTCACTCGTCTTTTTTCTACGCCCTCATTGATAAACTTTTCCCGCAAGATCATATTTGATTTCCGCTAGACGATTCTTCAACACGCATAGCATAGCATCATTTTGTTGGGGCATTCTCATACATTATTTCCTAGGCAACCTGTTAAAATCCTTCGAGGAAACCGCCTTATCTGGTTTTTGAGCTCGGCATATTCTTGTCCGATATTCTCAAGAATACCGACAAGCTCATTTTTCGCTTCTTGGATGAGAGAAATCGCGTTTTCGAGCGAAACTTTTATTCGCGCAGTAAGCAATTTTCCGCTGGTGCTCTGAGGATACACAGGCTCGTTTGTGAAGCCGCGAAATGTATCGAGCTGTGGTTTCAATTTCACAGTTCCTCGTCGAAGACTCGACATGCGAAAAAATATGGACATAATAACGCACTTTCTCTTTTCTGGTGCACTCAGATGTTTTTCTGTGGGTCGAACATAGCGGGCCATGCCCGTGCGGCCGATGCACTAGAATGTGCTGCCCCGGACAGCAATCTTTATCTTCGAATGACGGTCTTTGACCGTCTACTAACATGCGATATATCGGACAAAGTAGCGTCGGAGCCGGGGGAGGAACTTGAATAGGCATCGCTACCGCGACGATTCCCTCTAGATCCACCCAGATGGAGCGTGTTCCGCCTATGACGCGCGTGTCCTACAGTTCCCAAGAGCTGACCCTTCGCTGACCCCAATTCTCCGTCTGCAGTGCACTGGAACCATTCTACAGGTTGTCCGTCGGGCTTCGCCCACGGCCGCACAGGCTCCGCTCATAGCGCGTGGCACAGAGAGCGATGTCAAGCGGCGCCGCGTGAACTATCTCCTGATAACTTAGACGGGAGCATGTGTCAAGAAGCAGGCTGAAGTCTTCAAACAAACTGAAAATGATGGAGCCGGAGGGGTGGATTTTCCGTGTTGCCCGGAACATCACAGAAAAACGCGGCGGTGAGATTTCTCAAGTATGAAGCCTAAGCAGAAAGTGAGATGTTCTCTGAAAACTTGTTTGCTCTCAGGTCACATATGAAGAAAGTTGTGTCTGTTCAGAGCACGAAAACTCGTGACACTAAAATCCAACAACGGTCACGTCGACAGGAAAATCTCCTAGAAAGAGAGGGTTAGAAAATGCTCAAGCATATCTAACGAATCCGGAGCCAAGCTGAAACTTAGAGCTTCACAGTCCTGCTTTCCCCTCTTCAGAAGCTCCACTTCCGAAAAATTGTAGTCGCTTGAAAAAGGTACTTTAGGAGTTTCTGCCCCATTCTGAAAAGAAATTGCGGAACAGTTCTTCACTGCAACTGCTGGATTTGCGCGGCTCTCGGAATTCGGCTGTCCGATGCAATAATATCTCATGTTCTCCGGGTGCAGCGAAATCCTCTTTTGGGGGGGGGGTTAAAAATCCAGCAAAAATTCCAGCCAACGCGTCGGCAAGTGGAGTAACTTTCTATTACCCCATTTCGGCATATTTCATCGTATCGGCGTGTCAGTATTATTTACATGCACTTTCGGGCGCCGTAATGCCTCTTGAATTGGAATTTCATCGCTGTGTTGCTCCTCGACGTCCGTTTTGAAGGTAACTTGACCAAGGCCGATCGGAACTTTTTGACAATTCTGTCGTTTCTTGAGAAATTGCTGCTGAGGCGATTTGGACAAGTGTTGAGAGAGTGACACGTAGTGAAAGTCCATGACAAGTTAGACTTCCCAGAAATCCAGTTCGTTGTATGTTGGGCTGAGTGCAGCCGACGCATAATGATTCCTGATATTTATTTGCTACTGTAGGTTCAGTTACCTTGTTTCAAGAAATGGATGCGTTCTGATGCATTTGATGCATTGTGAGCAGTGAGTTTGAAAGACTAGTTGAGGTCCGCGCAGAGAATTTCTCGTTGACTCGGTTATGGCTGTGATTTATACAGCAGGATCCGCTTGAAAAAAAGCTGTTTCACCACTGCAACAATGGAAGCAAATCGTCTGCAGTTTCTGCTTGCGCTTGATGCAGCAAAAAAGCACCTCATCGATTATCTCATTGATCGGCTGCGTTGAGCAGCCTTAGGAAGGAGTTAAACGGTATAGTGTATCGCAAAGTCTTACCATGTGCCCCTTTCCAAGACACTGGGCACACTTATGTTGTCGAAATGTGCCGTATCGAATGAAATTTATAGCTCCACAGAACTAGCATGTGTTAATGGTTTCAATGAAAGGCTGGGTTCTGTTCCCTGTGTTGAGTTACATGAGAGGTTATGGCTGGTCGGTAGTGTGGTTTCACCTTGTGAGAGCGGAAGTTCAAAAGCTTTGCTCTAGGCATTCCTTTTTTGCCTATTTTGCGTACTACTTGAGACTGCATACGGCGGTATGTACTTCATGCCAAATGACTATGACGACTTGGAAGTCTATCCTTATCAGATAGAGCGGATGCTATTATGTGAGCTTTCGCTCAACTGTTATATGGGAGGCTAAATCAGCTCTCATCCGCGACTAGCGATATTGTTTGCACTACTCTAATCAGCAGCACTATCACCAATAACGACATATTCTTTTGATTTCAAACCGTGCCGTCTCGTGAAAATTCAGGAATATTTACCAACAGTAAATTACATACTGTTCACGTCCAGCCTTCCACCTAATTAGTAGAAACCTGTTGATCTTTTCTGATAAATGGGCAGCTCAGACAAACAGGCGATCCCCCTAACTTCTGACTTTGCCATCAGTTGAATGCCTTTTAAAATTATTCACCGTTGCTCCATTAATCCGCTAGAGGAAGACTGCAGAGAACAGCAAGGTGGAACAAGAAGATGGAATACTGCCATGAAATAATATGTCATTTTTTTCCCGAACCTGTTTCAGGTCAAAAGCAAAACCATGGTTTGTGTACGGATATCTTCTGATCAAGGCCTTTACCGTACCGGGGAGCTTGTCTCAATTTCGAACGCTCCAACGAAGTATCAGGTACATCAGCTCTGACGACCGAATTCTCTGTGTTGGGTCCGCAAGTGAATTCGCAGATTTTTTTTTGTCTTTGTATCTCATATGGAAATGCGCACGGACCAGCAAAGCGAGTGAAGCGTTCGGAAGACTTTCTACTCTTTGAAGTCGTAAATCTTAGCTTTCAGGAGTTTGATTTTCATGTTTCTTGGTTTAGAAGATAGCTGTAAGAAGATGACAGCAGTTTTAATGTAAGCTTTTTCGCTTTTCGTCCAAGTAGAAAAGCTATCAGAACAGCTCGGGAGGCTTGTGTCATTTACGGAAAGGATGTTGTTACTGCGAGAACTGCTCGAGATAGTTTGCCGACTTTGAAAGCGATAGTTTTCACCAGGACGACATGCCCATTCCTACCCACCTTCTTCTAGAAATGTGATGTTTTGGTCTGCTGAGCAATGGATGAGGAAAAGTGGTCGGTCGAAAACCGTCCATTCCACTAAGTTTAGCTACTTCACGCGCTGTCCTCCTACAGTGCGCAACAAAAGTTTGTGTGCAGTTCGAAAGTTGACTCTACAAGAATGCATTCGATTTTCGTTAAGGGGTTCTATACTAGTTGATTCCTCGGACACGGAAACCTCAGTTTATTTCACCTTGCAGAATCCTGCGGGCCACTTGACATTTTTTTCATTATTGGAAAAAGTTTCTCTGTACCAAGAGTATGTGGACACTCTAGCAAAACAAAGGTCTCTCTAGCAAAACAAAGGTTGAGATAAGAGACTGGTAGCTTCTACATACCTTCATTCCAGTTGTTCATTTTATTTGGCATGCTCCTGGCGAGTTTTCTCGTGGTTTTCTCGCGTACAGCGACTCGGGCAGCAGATTTTGCCTTCTTCGAGTCATTAGCCGCATTTCACTGGCGGCTGTTATGATAGGCTGAACTGAAATCCCCTGTCGTTTCTGGAATGGTAGCAGTCAGAACAATAATCCGTGTTCTCTATCTGCTCAAAACAACTCAGAATCGTTTCAGATAACTTTCGGTCTGTTGGTCGAGAAAACGCTTAAAGGCAAAGCCCGCGATCATTCGCCATCACAGAGAGTGGACTAGGAGTTCGCCTATAGAAGCCAATGTTCTGAGCAGCTCGATAGTGAAGAAAAAAAAGCAGAAAAAACATGCCAACTGCCCTAGAAAGAATCCCATTCCGATCCCAATTTGTACATGCCCTTACCCCATCTTCAACACTACGCCCTAATCCGCACAGCTGACAACCCCGATAAGAACGCTACGACCGTACTAACGTGACGGTTTTCTATTGTCTTTTCGTTATTGCTAGCTTCATTTCTTACTGGAGAGGCGGCCTTGAGGGCGGAGTCTGTAGGCGGAGTCAGTGGAGAAAGGGTGGCGTCACTGAACCTATTTTCCGCTATAGCGCCCCTCTCTTACAATCTTTCGTCGCGAAACCGCTACCTAGTTAGTTGTTCCTCGCGGGCCCACTCTCCCGACGCCGTATTGTCAACTATTCCTGATCGCGGACCGTACCTTCACCAGTTTGCTGACCTTGATAATAACGCTTTTGGGCGCTCCAATCAAACGAGCTTACTTCATAAATTAACGTGAGGAGTGCTTTCATATTTGCTGCTCAGGACGAGCTGGCAAGATGAGTTTTTCCGTGAAAATTCTACAACATCACGCATGAACAAAGTGAAGTCTTCGGAGAAATTGCCAAGTTAGAAACAGTTAAAAACGGACAACATCTCATGAACATTTTCTCGTTAGATAATTTTTCCGATTGGAAAGTTCAGTATTGATACTCCGCACCGTTTTGGTTCCTTGAATTGGCCGTCATCGGTAGCTCCTGATGTCCTTCAAATGCAACTTTTGAGGGGTGTGCATGTGTTTTGCTATGGCTTTGGAAGAAGCGAGAAAATGGTGCCAGCGTTTCCGATATGAAGTATCAACGGTCAGGAAAACGAGAAAGTGACGAAATCCTACCTTCTGATCTTTTTGAGAAATAAGCGATGCAGGAAACATGTCTTTCGACAAGAGAACGCCTACAGATGTCTTGTTTCCAGGAAAAAAAGGATCTGCGCAACGGTATCCATGTGGTAGATTGGTGAGATAATTCTGTTGACTGTTATCATTGCGAAAACATCAAGGGATCACAGTTCAGCGTGTCTATCATAACAGCCAACAGTGATATGTGGTTCATGATTCACAGACAATGCCCGCGGTCTATGATACGGGTGTTAGGTGCTCAACTTTCTACCAGTAACCCCTAAGTATCTCTTCAGTAGAGAAACAAACGAAGAAATCCTGGGGAACGCTCTAAAGAGAGACCCTCTCTAATAATGGGGCCGGCGCCCGACGAGTTTGTCGGACGTGGGCGACTTCTCCAGAATTGCTGCCGGAAGCTCGTGTTTACCACTATACTGGGCTGTGGAGAAAAACTCGTCATTTCTTATGATCCCATTCACAAAAATCACTGAAAATCAGATAATCGAAAATAGCGAGGACTTGTACCCTAGTTATAATGAAACAAGCTGCGAGAAAAACAAAGAGTGCATTTTTTCACAGCTGTGCAAACTAATACGAAAACAAATTAATAGGTACACTACAAAGCATTTTTACAAGAAGAACCTATTCTAGGAAAAAAAGCAGAATGAATCCCGGGGACAAAGCGCAGTCAACAGGATTCGTCCTGCAACAGTTGCCAGCAAGAGCATGGAAATCGCCCTACGACGCTCCAGGCAACGAGTGCGCCTGCGGACAACGATGGCAAATGCACGGAGCATTTCACGGATGGCATGGCTTTGATGTCGACAACAATCGCTGCTTGAGGCGCTACACACGAGGCACCCATGCAAAACCTCGTTTAGGAGTATAGTGCCTGAGAGAATGAGCAAACTGGCACGAAATGACTAAAGAGCTATCAGTGTCTTATCTCGAAAGGAATTTTCAATTTTCTCTCAAATATCCACATTTTTGGTGCAACGAAATTTCTCCACTAATAAAAATGTAAAGTCGCTTACAAGATGTTGCGAACTGAAGGACATAAAGGTTTCCGTGTCCGAGGGATTGAATAGTGGACACTTCATTTCGCGGAAATCGGCAATGTTTTTGTAGAGTTGAAATTTGGGAAGTCTTTTTTTACTTTTGTTGCGCACTTTATAGCACGTCATAGTGCCAAATCAAGGTGAAATCCAAGGCGAAAGTAAGCGCAAATTATTGAATGCATTGTTACTGGTCTCTATGTATATTTAACAATACTTCGTAGTGCTATGGCACTGTGAATACTACGGCAACCGTTCACGCTCGACTATATACGTTAACGCGTGCTTTATAGCACTTTCTTGTGTTTGGCACGGCCTTCCTGACGCCTTTGCAGCTGCAATAAAGCAGTACCAGCTATCTTTGCTGCGTTGCCAAGATAACAAGATCGATGCTACGCAACAGCTGTGTTCTGGAGGAATTACCACGCACTCCTGCACTTACAAGGATTTCTCCCGGAAAAACACTTCACTGCTCCATAGCAGAGAGACGGCACATTGTTACTTCACCAGAGGATCTCAATTCCAGTGTAGGCGGCAAGATTTGCTTACTTGATGGTGCAGCTGAAATGGCAAAAATTTTANGTTCATTACACATTCAAGGTTTGTCATGACGCGACCGTACATTGTCTACGAGAAAATTTGTAATTTTGCGTATGATGTGATGTGTGTGATAATTCATTATTACTTGTTCAATTCAGCGTTGCAATAAATTGTCCTGAGCTACTCCACCTACGTGTCGTGGACTCGCAACCTCCTACTGATATAGTCGGGCTATGTCAATTGTGTGTGTGTGTGTGTGTGTCTGTCTGTCTGTCACGAAACTCATAGCACTTGAAGAAGAACTTAGAAAGGTCCGGTCACGGTCGGGATGGGTGGAGCATGGGACAAAACCTAAAAAACACACATGAGCCCTGGTGAACCCCGCCACAGTGGCGGGGCGTGCGTTAAAAGTTAGCGATATCACTGCAAAAAGTCATAACTCGGTTCCAGAGCAGTCCCGAGATGAGGAAACAGTGCAGTAAAGTTAACAAAGGCTTGACTTTACCAGTGAGAGGAGACACACTCAAAATGGGCGGGACGTCCTCGAGATGGGCGACGCTTCCCGTGTCACTGAAAAATCACCATAACTTGGCTACAAAGCAGCTCGGAGACGGGAAAAAGTGGGATTAGGTTAGCACTGGGTTGGCACACCAAATGGAGGAGAACACCCGAAATGGACGGAGCGTACTTGAGATGGGCGGTGCTTCCCGGGTGGGTAACTCGGTCCCTGAAAATGTTTAGGGATCGCAGAAAAATCCATGATGAACATTAACGTCTGGCAAGTGTCCACCGTGCTTACGCGTCTGAGGCCCGCCTACAGTGGGCGGGGCGTGCACGAGGAACAGTATTAAAAGTCATAGTCTGTTTCTAAAGCACTGCAGATGGTGCCAAAAAGTGGATTATGGTCTTCAAGTGATCAAATGTAAGAATTTGCGAGGCACTCCCGTTTCGGGCGAAGCCTGCACAGAGGGGGCGGAGCCAAATTTGGAAAGAATTCGCGAAATAGTTCTAGAGCACTCCAGACACCGGGAAAGAGTAGTTTGAGATCAGCGAAGGGTTATCTGTTGAGAAGCGCGAGGCATACGTTGTGGGCGGGGCGTGCCCCAAGGTGGGTGGAGCCAAACTAAAAAAGCTCGCAAAACGATTCCAGGGCACTCAAGACACCGGGAAAAGTGGTTTAAGGTCATCGAGGCGTCACTCTATGTGATACGGCCCGGCTTGTGCGGGGCGTGGCTCCATCGCGCCTACCCGCATTCGTATGATCGAATGCTCGACTAATACCCGTCTTTTCTCTCATCTGTCCACTTGATCAACGCTCCTTACCACCACCCCATACACCGTAATAGTGTCGAAAGTAGGAGGTATGTTGCTATTGGTCAAAGAATGTTCCTTTTCAGGCAACAGAAATGCCTGATACTAGGCGGCTAATGAAATGTGTGGAAGAAGGTAAGCCCGGCGGGCTCGCCTTCTCGACCCACCCGCTCGACGAAGCCGTGCTGTATCTCGGAAGGAGGCGCGCCGGTGTCAGCCGGCAAAGCCGGCTGGTTTTAATAATATATTATTGTGCTGTTTCAGAGCCTCATTGTAATCTGGTTTTCTGTAATACACAAAAAGAGACACCAAAAAATTCATTGCAATAGACTCCAGAAATCCAAAGGAATCCAGAAATTTTCGCAAAAATTTTTTATCATTTCTATTCATTCCTCCGGATGTTTCGGCGATCAGCACCTTCTTCAGCGATCTGAAGTACTGCAATTAGCTGCCTTCAATCGAACCTGGACGCTCCCTTCACTAGTGCGTCTCCAATCAAGATCTGGATGACTCCACTGGTNTTCTGCCTCCAATCGAGATCTGCCTCCGCTGTCCCCTTACGAGAGCCGCGCCTCGAAGTGTTGACCGAATAACCGACCCCATCCGTCACCGCTCTTTAATAGTGAAGGACGTCTAGTGATTTACTCTGCATATGATATCGATGACCACGACACCATTATCACGTAGTCAGTGAACCAACTGCAAGGCGTCACGTAGCTCGTCCTTACTATTCATTCTGGGGAGAGCCTTCTTATTTCCAGGGCCTCCACTAATTTTCTTTCCCGGTCTTTCTATGCTGTAATGGTGTGTGCGCGGGCTTTCGTGTGTATGTATTTTGCGGTGTTTGGAGGGACTGTTATCCGGATATGCAGCTGGATTGTGTAGGGCCCTGCAATGTTCATCTAATACTTCAAAGAGCGACCTCTTTGTCTCTCTAATGTAATTTCGCCTGCATCCCTGGCATTCTATCAAATATACTGTTCCCTGAAATGGCATGTTTTGCTATCATTACAGTAGGTGGAGCTTCCGAGTCCACGTTTTTCTTCATAAAGCCGGGAAAACGTCAGTATTTAAAGGTTTGGTGGTGGACGGAATATGAGACATATGGCGAGTGAGGAGCCTTTAAGTACACTGTCAACCTCTATCTTTAAAGAACTGCGAGCCAACAGAAGGAAAATCTTCGTTTTTGGCCTGGAAGAAAAAGACCTGTGGAAATTGTTCAAGGCAGCGTTGGAATGTGACATATTCCAGTCCGACGGCAGGTTCAACAGGCAACATCGGGGCTAGCCATGGGATTACGAATGGCTCCTTTACTAGCCACTGCCCTTCTTGACCGCATAGAACGCCGATCGTTAACTTCGGGAATACTCTTCACTAAAACGTACGTAGATGACGTCTTCGTTATTAGGCAGGGATAGCCGAGTGGTCAAGAGTGTAGACTCATAATCTCACTCTGAGCCACGAGTTGATCCCTGCTGAGGCAGAAACCATGCCTTGCAAAAATTGCAAAAATGGGGACGATACCAGCGTCAGGCCCAGGTTGACAGGCCGGCTGATGGAGGGACCCGTCACAACATTCATGACAAGTTGCAAAAGTATCAATGTAAATGCTACGTCACCCGGAAGTGGTGCGCAGAACCCTCGCCAGAGTTCTGTGGTTAGTATGCGAGGGCTACCGAGGGGTGAATGACCGGTCAAAGAAGCTAGTTTGAACTGGGACCCTGAACGTGGGGTCGCTTACCGGGAAGTCTCGTGAGGTTGCCGACCTTATGAGACGCAGGAATATCCAAGTCCTATGCCTGCAGGAAACGCGATGGAAGGGTGCGAAGGCCCGCGAGATTGGAGAAGGCGTCAAACTCTTCTACAATGGAGCAGACACCGAACGGAATGGTGTGGCCGTAGCGGTGGCAGAACCCCTCAAGGACTGCCTCTCCACTGTGAACAGGATCAGTTACTGGATCATGGGAGTAAGAATGGACACGAAGGAGGGGTACTGGACAGTACTGACCGTGTACGCGCCACAGTCCGGTTGCTCCGAGGCGGAAAGGATGAGTTCTTCCTGAGCCTGGACGAGGCCATGAGATCGGTTCCGGAAGATGACTACCTCACCATAGCTGGGGATTTGAATGACCATGTGGGAAGTGACAGAGGGGGTCTAGAAAGGGTGCACGGAGGTCAAGAAATATGGACAAAGAACGCTGAGAGAGAGCGGATCCTCGACGTAGCCACAGCCCACGACTTAGCAATCTGCAGCACCTTCTTCACGAAGAGGAATACTCAGAAGATAAGCTACAGCAGCAGAGGGAGAGAAATAGACCATATCCTGGTAAGAAGGTCGTCTTTCAGAACCGTCAAGGATATCAAGGTGCTACCTGGGGAAGAGCTGGGCCCTCAGCAGAGGCCTCTCCTGGCAGACATCGCCATAGACCTCTCCAGACAAGGGTGAGAGCAGAGCGAAGAATTCGGTGGTGGAAAATGCGCAAGGTAGAAAAGGATAGCCTCGGCTGAAGAATACTGGAGGCTGGGCTTCCAGACCTACATGGGCCAGTCCAGGACACCTGGACCCGTAAAGTAAAGGTCATCCTACAGTGTGCAAAGGAGGTCTTGGGAGGCGAGGTGGTATCAGAGGAGACAAGGCAGCCTGGTTCTGGAATGAGGAAGTCTAGGGGATCGTCAAGCAGAAGAGGAAGCATATAAACGCTTCCTCTTCAGCTTGACAAAAAAAAACACAAGGAGCCCAGAAGACTTCGCTGCCTACAAGAGCTGCAAGCGGCTCGTCAAGGCAGCCATTGCTAAGGCTAAGAATACGGAATTGGATGCGCTGGAAGGCCGAGAAGGGGACAAGTTTGTCGTCCGCCTGGCTAAAGCTCGGCATCGCGCTGCTCAGGACATCAGGGTCGTAAAGACTATGAATAGCAGCAACGGGGCCATTCTCAGGGAACCAGCCGAAATCAGAAAGAGGTGGGAAGAATGAACGAAGATCTCCCCGCAATGATAGCCTACAAAGAGAGAGGCGACGGCAGGTCCCATCACTGCCTGGACGGAGGATGAAGTCCGCAGGGAGCTAGGCAGACGGGTACCGATAGAGGCATGGAAGGCCCTGGGAGAGCATGGGGTGAGTTGGCCCACAGACTTCCTAAACAACGTAACGGCTGAAGGAAGGATGCCAGATGCGTCGAGGAGCAGCACAATCGTCCCCATCTTCAAACAGAAAGCGAACGCGACGGAGTGCCCCAACTGCCGCGGCATCAAATTGACTCCCCATACCATGAAGCTGTACGAGCGCTTGGTCAACAGTAGGCTGAGGGAACTTGTCCCTATCTCGCAGGAACAGTTCGGCTTCATTCCTAAAAGGTTCACCACTAATGCCATCTTCATCGCTAGACAGCTTATAGAGAAGTACCGAGAAAAGCGGCGACCCTGCTTCCTAGCCTTCTTGGACCATAAGAAGGCATTCGACCGCCTGCCTTGAGAAGGCATTCGACCGCCTGCCGCGGCCTGTGCTCTGGAGAGCGCTTAGAGAATGTAACGTTTCGAAATGAAGGTCATGTACGATGGGGCTAAAACAGCTGTACGCACCCCGCACGGCTTGACAAAGGAGGTTAACATTACGGTTGAAGTACATCAAGGATCAGCCCTCAGCCCGTTCCTCTGTCTCCTAACTCTGGATGTCATGGCAAAAGAACTCATGGAGAAACCATTGAAAACCATCCTCTACGCTGATGACATCGCCCTGGAACTCCAGGCGAAGTGCAGCGGTGACAGGATGCGCTCGCCCAGAATGGAGGCCGGCTGAACGTGGAGAAGGCCAGGTTCTTGAGCTTCGAAGAGTGACCGAACGCATCGTAGACCGCCACGGCGAGAGCATCGAGAGGGTCGAGGATTTCCAGTGCCTGGAGAGCAACCTAGCACTTGATGGCAATGTGGACCAGGCTTTGAAAGCCCGAATCAGGTCAGTCTGGATGAAATGAAGAGAGTCCACCGGCACCCTCTGCGATCGGCTCTGCTCAAGAACGCTCAAGGGCAAGGTGTACCGGGCGGTGATAAGGCCTACAATGATCTACGGCAGTGAGTGTTGGCCCATCTGCAAGAACCATGAAAGGCAGCTCCACTGAGCTGTAATGAGGATGCTGAGATGGGCCTGCGGCTGGACACGACTCGAGAGTCAGAAATGAGGACGTCAGACGCAAGCTGAGACACTATACCGCTAAGCCGCACCATTTTTAAAACTATGCAGGGCTTCCACATAACTGGCGGATGTTCCCATGGTGAGCGGGGCTTTCTGCCCAAAAATATGGAAATTTCAGAGAAAGATCAACATTTCGCAAAATATGCTAAGTGGGCGTGGCTATTTGTGCAGACCCTATGTGCCAGCGCATAATGCTCGTCCACGAGCACCTTGCCGTATGAAGAGTGGGAGTGGAAATAATGAGATTGAGAAAGTTATGAGAAATCGAAGTTCGCAGCAATTCCTTCGAAAGTGAGAGGACTTGCCCTTGTGTTGATGTATAATCCTTTTCAGCTGGTGTGTATGTGCGAAATTACAAAAGTGCAAAAATATGACAAGAGCAGAAGTTAATGAAATTCGAGAAATCACAGCGACGCTGAAGTGTGGGTGTGGGTAGGGGCGGGGCATGCTGTAGTTTTTAGTGAAGCGGGTAACTAGGTCTTGAATTCGTTTTGAATTGTGAGCCGTGAATTTAAAGCAAAAAAAGGTACATGTAAAGAGGTGTATATACAATTTTCACTTCAAATTCACCCCTTTTCAAACCAAATTCACCCACCTTCCAAATCGAATTCACCCACCTTCCAAATCGAATTCACCGCACTTATTAGGCTGCGGACGTCATCTACCAAATCACGCCGGACACTACTGCGGGTCCCGCCTCCTCGGCCACGCCCACTCGCTTTTGGCGGAATTTCGATATTTTTTCAAAATTTTTGCATTTTTGGACTGCTGCGTGGAGGCTCGCCCACTGTTGGAGGCTCCGCCCACTTTGGAGAAGCCACGCCCACTTCTCAAAAATGGTGTAAATCGGCAGTATAGGGTTTCGGCTCATGCTAGGGTCTCGTTCGTCACTCGGAACAAGAAAATCAGGCAAAGTTCAGAATGGTCAGCGAAACCCGAGCATGCAAGCCAAGGCTCTATACTGCCGATTTGAACCATTTTAAAAGTGGGCGGGGCTTCTTCAAAGTGGGTGTGGCTGCGTACTTCAACTCAACGTCGTGGTGGCTATGCTTTTGGAGAGGTATTAATTTGGAAGGGAAGTCCTGTCAGTGTTTTTTGAAAAGCTTACAGTTTTTGAATCTCGATGCTCGTGCATGACGTCATGCTATGCTTGTAGGAAACTCTGGGAGCTTTCCTGCAAAGGGCGTGTGAGGACGCCTGCTCTTTCCTGGGTTTAATTACGATGTAAGTTTTACAGGAGCATCTTCGGGTCATCATCATGTCGGTGGCCCCAGCACTGGAGCCACGGCAGCTGTCCGCAACATCAATAGCGCATCGCCAGAGGACACCGCTACCATCGGGACCGTCCACCTCTGGTTCACTCGCTTCGCGAAAGGAGACTCGATCCTCGAAGAGAAACCTTGGCCCCACGAAGTGGGAGACTCCACCGTTCTAGAAGCAGACAAGGGGAATCAGAGGCTACCACCAACAGTCTTGCGACAAGACTCGGACTTACCTAAATGACAGTGTGACTGCCTGTAAGCCCTTTACTACCGAAAAGTACTGGCTCGATGGATCGTCGTACCTTGACCGATGGCACGCTGTGCACATGGGTACCACTTGGTCAGTCTCCCCTTCTCCGCCCTCATCAGAAGGAGTTTCTAGGAGACTGTCTAGTGGAGATGAGAGATGGGTCCTCTATGATTTCAACCCACACAGTACCGGGTGTCCACCTCAAGGGGGTAGACCCATCCTAGCACTCGAAACCGGGCGCGATCCCGACAAGGTTCTTCTGTAGTGCTCCTGGGACGCGAGTAGAATGCTGCACAACAAGCAGCCTATATGAGAACACATGGTCCTCGCTACCATTTGCAGTCACTTTGCTTCATTGACTTTCGAGGCGCTATGAGTTACACTTTATAAACTCTGATCGGACATTTCTATCACCATATTAAAGAGCATATTAAATACTATCATGAACTCCGCCACAGCCGAGAGATTCTGGCACGCAACCGCGATGTGGTCCCTGAGGTCAGCAAGATGGTCGATTTCTCCGTCACCGTAGACCACCTTATGGAACTCCGCTCGAACCGGATAATTGAGGGGATTCAGGTCAGGTGACCTACTTTGATATTCCATCTTCTTTAGGTACTCGGCCCCCTTCCATTCCAAGTACGCGAGAGTTTCTCCAACACCCTTCGATTTCATGTGGTGGCACCCAATGCTGTAGCAGTACAAAGTCTCCAAGAAAGTAGGGGGACGGTATGTAGAGAAGATATTCTTCTTGAGTTGGTCGATGTAACCGCCAGCGCTCACCTTCAATGCGGGGTCCACGAAGAAAATATTGGTCCTTCCATTCCAGGTGCGTCCCGTTCATACCATCAACCCGCGCCTTGGCGACTGCCGTGAAGATGATGTCCTAGACCGTAGCGACGTTTTCGGAGCTGCTCGATGTTGGAGGTCTTCCAGATTGAGAGTACTGGTCTCCGGGTAGCTACCCATGGGTGAATCCACACTAGAAGTTTCGCAGCTGTTTGGAGGCGACGTGAACTCCAAAGGTCTTCTCCAGTCAGGCTGCGACTGGAGATGACCTCATATTTTGGTGTACATGAAGGTGATGGGCGAGGGCCAGCTCCTGCTTATCGAGGAACATCTTGGGTATCTTCCGCCCTGGTACTCGTATCCACGCTTCTCTCTGGGCTGCGAAAACTTTGCTGATACGTGACTCGTTCGAAGTGACTTTTTTTGGCCACCACTGTATATATCGCAATCGCTTAGCTCACCTTGCCTACCCATAGTTCCGTTTGTCCGCTGATACATACAGTCCTTCCTTACCTCAGGTGCGAGTGACATCATCTGACTGCGATTCAAATGTGTCAAGAGCAAATCTTCGTTTGCTCCGACCGCCGTGGTACGAAGAATTAGTAGCTGCGCTTGAATCACGACACAGCGACGCCGGGTAAGTGAGAACCATAAATTGTGTTCTAACTCATTTCAACTCGATTTCAGTCCATTTGACTACAGGGCGAACTCTACTGATATGCCACGACCACTGCTGGCTTTACCGTTGGCCACTTCGTCGACGAGCAGTCTGATTCCGAATATTCCTTTATCGCCAGAGAATTTCATCACGTTTCTCGCTCTTCGGCAGCAACACGTGCAACAGCATCTTCAGGTTCGTCAGTGCAGGTTCGTTTGTTCAACATTCTAACATTTTCGGTGTAGTTTGTTTCTGCGGCTCTCCTATTAT
Source organism: Cooperia oncophora (assembly GCA_036418165.1). Taxonomy (NCBI): domain Eukaryota; kingdom Metazoa; phylum Nematoda; class Chromadorea; order Rhabditida; family Trichostrongylidae; genus Cooperia; species Cooperia oncophora. Next base: position 97,027 of record MU966964.1, on the reverse strand, counting down.
CAAGGTGTAAGGTATCAGTATGCTGAAAAGTCAAAATTCTCAATCGTGCCAAGTCTTCGTCAACTTGACTAGCATATCTTCCTTCCTGAGAAGGCTTTCTGACGCTTTTTCAATTTATTTTCCAAATCTGCTGAACAGACCTGGAGAAATTTTTTTTCTTTGCCATTTGGCTCACAGACATTGAAATGAAGGTGAGGATCCTCCGTGGCCGGCCTACGAATACGCATGTCACATTACAATGTTTAACTATGCCACTTGAATTTCGAGATAATGCTAGGGGATCCGCGGGAGCCGACACGACCTCAAGGCCCACGAGTGTGAAAAGTATGCGAGGCTTGCATGCAAGGACGGTATCGGGGACGGTAGGCAGCTAGGCTAATCATACAGCGTGTGGAAAGTTCGTGTTGCTACGCTGAACTTTGGTACGCTGATTGGACGCTTGTATGTTTTGGTAGAAGATTAGATCGTAGAGGGATCGACATCTGTGCAGTGCAAGAGACGACATTGGCCGACTGCAAGGCGGAAGAAATTGGTCGCACTTCGGTGTGTGACTGTAATCGTGTCCCAGCGGAACCTTGATTCGATTACAAGTGTATTTCGTCTTAGCGACTCTGGTGGAGGTTGCTGTCACTGTCGGACATCTACTATACCACATCTTCTCTGCATATGCCCTGCGAACTGGATGGTCCGAGCAATCCAAGAAAGACTAGGTTTTGCTAAATGCGAAGACGGCTGAATTATCATCGAAAGACGGTATTATTGTCGCTGGCGACTTGAATGGACACGTGAGCGCTGCGAAAGACGGCTACGCTTCCCACGATGGATTCGGTTACGGACCAGACGCCAACGGTGAGCGTGTTCTTGAATCTGTAGACACGCACAATCTTGTCATTCTGAAAACAAGGACTGGTGAACGCAACTTCCACATCATTACCTTCTAGAGCGGGTTACCAGAACACAAATGGATCTTGTGGTACAGTTGCCACGCGACATCGCCCGCTGATCTGCACGCTTGAACCTACTGCTCACAGATCAAAACAGATCGAGCGATGCGGCCTTGAGAAACTGAAGTGGTGGCGACTGCAAGAGTGGAGGCAGCTGTAATTTCTTACATCCAACTACCGAAGGCCACTACTGTCGAGAAAATGGAGCCGTTGAATTGGTAATCCAGGTCGCTCGCTCGGAACTAAGCACAACCAAGCCTGTTCGGCATAAAATTTTTCGGCATAAATAACGTCCAAGCGAAAGTTTGCGAGAACAAGAGGCTTTATTTCGTGTACCTTGGGAACAAATCGGCTGACAACTGGCGGAACTACGGGGAAGCGAAGAGGGGCACCTGTACCGACTTGGCAAATCGCCACCGCGGAATCGATGATACAGAGGTTTTTGACATAAATGACGACAATGGCCAACTTCTGATGGATCGTATGAGGGCAGTGCAGCGATGACGTGAAACTTCGAGAACATCCCAACACTAGAACTCACCCATTCCCATCTCCGGTGCCTCGCCAACATATGGCTCCTTCAGAAAATACCCGTACAGGAAACAGGAGCGACTGTGAGGAACATGAAGTTCGGCAAAACAAAAGGATCCGACGACTTGGCAGCTGATCTGTGAGAGTCAGAACACTGGTTATCTGCAGAGTGCTCTGCAAAGCTCTTCAACCAGATCGCTGAAGAGAAGAAGATGCCCCAGCAGCTGGCTGCAGAGTGCAACGCTCCCGATTTTGAAGAAGAATGGCAGCTCAGCAGATCTTGGACTACCGCCTGATTCGTTTACTCGACACACAGGAAAATCTTCAAACGAAAAAATTGACGCCCAGGTTCATGATGTCGTCCAACTTTCCCCATTAAGTGTGCCTCCGTGGCGGGCAGTAGCACCATCGACGCCATACATGCGGCTCGCCTCTGGCTGGAGAAACATCGTGAAAGGTGCATGTGGATTTCTTAGATTTGGAAAAGATATTTGATCGTGTACCGCGTGAAGTCTATGGTACGCCTTGTGACAGCACGGCACGCCCGAAGGTAAATTGAGTGGGCGTGCGTCCTTTATTCGATCCCAGAGAGCCAAGTTCGATCACCCGCGGGCATCTCTAGAGTTTTCCGTCACCGTTGGGGTGCACCGAAGCTCTGCGCTCCCCCCTCTTCGTTCACGTCATGGACGCGATCTACAGAAACAATTTCCTTGGACCTTCTTTACGCTGATGATGTGATGCTTGCCTGTGAAGATGAGAGCACACTAGAGCAACAAGTGCAAGCCTGGGCCGATCGCTTGGAAACGTTCGGGCTCAAATTGAATACCAAAAATACAGAGTGCTTGACAACCGACGCAAGCGAGACGGGCTTAGTCAAAATTGATAGCATTGAGCCCACATGTACAAGAACATTTAAGTACTCGGATCAGTAACTGCGTCTGGTAGCGGTCTGAACTCAGAAGTGAGCGCAGGAGTGAGTGCGGCATGGTCTAAATGGCGATATATGTGTGAAAGCTCGCCTCGGTGTGATAGAGATGAAAATGTTGCGTTGGGCTGCGGGTGTCATGCGGTTGGACCGCATTTGTAACGTCCTGAACGCAAGATGTTCGGCATAGCCCCTATAGCTAAGAAAATGGGAAAGGCGCCTCCGATTGTACGGCATGTGCTTCGCGCAAGAGCTGACACCGTCTATTAAACTAGCTTTCATCTCGAGGAGCCCGTAAAACGGTTCAAGAGAAGCCTCGAGCAGCGTCAGCTCGATACGCTTCATACATACTCGAAGACAGTTGGAATCCACCTTGACCAGGCATATAATAGGAAGATGTGGCGTCATCATACCAGAACAGCGGACCCTGCTATCGAACAGGTCAAACGCTAAGATTGCGAATATTTGGCAGATCTCTACGCGCATCTCTTGAGTAGCAAAGCGACTGGATTAAGATGGTGCAGTCGGTAGGCGACGGATTCAAAAAAAGTGGTGTTAAGGCTGGCACTCTCTATGCGTTTGCTGGTTTTGCTATTTTACTGCTACGAATCCAATGGACGTGCGAAACAGTTTCACGCAGCTCTTCGACAGTCTATTTTCCCCTCACTCTCTCTTATTGAAGACACTGCAGAAACACGCTCTCGTGTAAGTAAACAACCAGAAGTGAGAGGGCACAGACAAGTAGCGTAGTATGGCTAGGCGTGTGGTTCGAAGTGGCACCTCAGTGTCAATATTCTCCAGCCCCATTCCCGTTTGATGAGCATTAAGGTATTTAAAATTCGGACCTGACTTTCAAAACGCGTATTAGTCAATAGTGCATTATAGTGATCATAGGGCGAGGGTCATCAAGCTAATCTTGGGATGGTAATGGCTTCTAGTAACAAGGGAATTTGAAGTTATAGCCAAACTAAATGACGCTTCGAAGAGGTACGCAATGTGACTGAGGCTGAATACATCTATAATAGACCAGCGAGGATAAAACTTTCAGTTTATGGAAATAATGCCATGAAAATTCAGCGATGGTGCAAACATGTAGCGGGCAATGAGATTTTTTTCTCAGAATTAGGTTTTGGTGTCATTTTATCCCGTAGACCCCTCTGAGGTACGATATCGGCCACTGTTCATTGTTCTGGGCCCACTTTTACAAGATGTTTCAATTTGCAGATTCATTTGGAATTATTTAATCGGAGATACTTTAACCTCCTAAACTTGGATATCTCTCGTTTGGAGCGAAAACGCTAGCAGCACGGTCGGTCGAGATACCCCTCCATACAATAACCCTCACTCTCTATGTGAAAGTGGCAAGGTTTCCACGGATGTTAGTGTATGGACTATCACAAGCAACAGTAAATTGATTAGGTCTCGCGAAGAGACGGGTAGGGAAGACGGCAGGTTGGGACAAGACCCAGATGAAAGGAATGAACTGTAGGCGTCCTGGTCTGATAGAAGCCTCTGGGACGACCGCGTTCTTCCGCGCAATCGCGGGGAAGTTCAAGTATCGAGTGGTCAAAGTGAGTGGACGACGCTAGACGCCAGCACACCAGTGTGAACCCTCCTGAGCGATCCTCGCGATCCTCGTCACCCCTGCCTCGAGCGAACTCTCTTAGCCTTGAGTTCTCAGAAAGGCGTGGTGATGGTTTCTACATTGAACCCATGGGGAACTTGAGAGAACTGCGGTCAGGCGGGTCATCTCTCTCGACGGAGCATTTACATTATTTTCCTCTCGATTAAAGTTCCGTCGATAGAAACCTTGAAAAGGGTTGGTAATAAAGTTGGCCATAAATCTTCCTCTTCTTTAACTTAACTTTAACCGGTAATGAACTACAATTACATTGATACAAAATCTATACAATTCTACAGATGGTATGAAGTGGTGGCGATATTACTTAATGGTGAGACTCGGTTGACTAAAGCCTTCTAGGTCTATAAGCTGTGCGATAGTCATTGGTGTGAAAAAGAAAATAATGCAAGTTTCTGTATTACAGGCTCCTACAAATGCCGTAAACTATTGTTTTAATTTGATTTATCGTACTTACCTCAGTTAATTCACCAAGTGTCATCACTATTGCTGCTCTGATTTTCTGGCAGGGTCAGTGACCTTGCTTCTTGGTTTCTGAACCACTGGTTGGCGCGAGCCTCTTCCTCCTAAAGTGTCACCCCGTCAGGGGCGAATGGGAGCTCTCCGAGGGGGATCATAGTTGCGTGCAAGTAGTCGCTCGTAAACCTCTAGCGGTGGATTGTCAACGTCTTTTATGAGCCATGGGTACGAGAAGCAGAAAGCTCTGTGAAAGCACTCACATGGGGGAGTGCATCCGCGCCAATCCTCACGCCATCGAGGCGCAGGGATTAGCGCGGATGCACTCCGCCCATGGGCTTCCAGAGAATTCCCGCATAGGTTCATATGACAGCACAATGACTGCTTTTACGCTTAGTCGGGTAAGCGCAAACAATTTGAATCAATGTAGTGCTCGTCTGAGCGAAAGACGCTGCGGTATTCCATGGTAGTGATCGCACAGTTTGTCTGGGAAATCTCTTTTCATACTTGTACGGATGAACGAAGCACGTCGCACTATTTGGGGGCCTTCAGTTGACTCGACGCTGCCTAGAATACAGAACAAATCGTTAACTGTTAAAACGTTTTCATAGAAATGTTATGAATAAATTCTGCTTTCTGTTATGCACGCCTCGCTGCTTCGGTACCTGGACTGATTCGGTGTTCTTGGCGCGGCTCGCCCTATACCTCATCGAGTTCCAGCACATAGGGAGTCTCTATAAGAGCGCGTAATGATGTGGAGTACTACTTGCGCGTGCCTCTTTTCATTGCTGCTGTAGTATAGCATTTTTATTTCGTTTTACACTATGTCTACAGTATTGTAAGGGGCTGTATTGTTACTGTTTTCTTGTAGTGACAGTGCGAAAGGGAAAAGAAAAAATAAATGTAATAAAAAAATCAACGATATTGTGGAGTGAAAAGGAGAACTAAAACAAGTAAAACAACTACTTTCAGGAAGGGTTAGGATGTACGAGTAAGCTTGGACTAGACTGGGTGCTGAACTGATAAGAGAGAAGACTCCACCCGTAGCGTGTGAGAACTTGTGAAGAAGTTTTCACCCGTAAGGCATGTAATGTTTCGTAAAGGGGTTTTCACCGGTAATGTATGTTAGGCCTCGTTAAATTTTGCAAATACCCGTTGGGACCGAGTCAACAAGGAAAGGATCCCAACCCGTCATGGCCTTCAAGATGGAATGTGTTTCATGATGATGGAAGACAATTATGGACCTTTCTCTCCCCAATACAATGCGCGCCTGTGCGTACTTCACTGTGCGTGTAAAGCTTGGAGAATCAGCACTGTCGGGCACTGATGCCGATAGGTGGATGGCCTCACAGGAGACATACCAAGGCTCGAATCCTTTGTGCATGTGATGGTTTTGCTTTTTTTAAAGAACATTCTGAACGTTTGCACGTTTGTCTTACAATCAGTTTAACTTCCCATACTTACCCGATCCTAAATGAGCACTAGGAATGGCTGTCGAAAAAGAAATACATATTGACTCTGGGGTGCTCGTAGCGTAGAGCAGCGTGTTTTAGAAGCTTCTTCGCACCGAACGGGTATGTTATTCGTGTTTCGCGGTCGGAAACCTCAGGGAGCGAATTTCCAGACAAGTCTGAAATGTTCACCTAACTTCGAAAAAGGACGGCGATCACATTAGTTCACTGGCTACCAGTGGTCCCAGGTCTGTCCATTCGGCGTTAGGAAGCTTTGAACTGGAACCAACTTCTAGTTTAGACGAATACTGAAATGATAACAGAGCGAAAGTCAGATTTGCGAAAATGGGAACGTGAATTTTTAAGGGGGAGCATGTAACTGTGATAGGTGGGAATAGTGAATTAGTGAGACCCCGCCTTCTCATTTGGAAATAAGGCCATGGAATTTTGAGAATGATGTGGATACATGAGTTGCTTTAAAAACTGGCGTCATCCCCAAGAATAACTTTCTACCTTGTTAGGTTAGTCCTTAGACTGCCGGCTGGGGCACTAGACTGTCACCCACGCCTGACCATCTTTTTTGAGGTTACTCTAAGACTTCAGAAGTGGCGTCAAACTCGTCCCTAGAGGTAGTTTATCCTCCTGAGCCCAAGTATCACACTAGTCTGCGTAAAAAGGCCTGTCGCAAGCGTCACAAGCCGCCATGCCTAAGCATGTCTCCTGACCACAAGATGTTCGATTATGCAAGGAACTACTCGCGAGTTCTCTGATAAAACAAGTACAGCCTAGCATTGTTATAGTGAAGACTTAGAATGTCTTTTCAGCCACTTTTCCGCAGAATGCAAAAAAATATGTTCGGCAAGGATTAGATCCTGAACCCTTCAGCTGTCGAGAAAACCTTCATAGCTCCATTTTGAAAATGGCTTAGCATATTCGGAGGTCTTTTAGAATCGATCAGTTTTGAAATCAGCGTCCAAGGACGCATCTAGTAGTGCACATCTCATCTCAAATGGCCATGGGTAGTTGGGAGACGTTCCTTGTGAAAGGGAAAAGGGCTTACCCTCAACATAAGAAAATTTGTTCTCTTTCAGAGACGTGGGAGGTCCCGTTTAACTGAATGAAGAAGAAAACAGATGAAAAAGCAATATTTTGACTTCAAGTTGAATATCTTCCTTTCATGAATGACGCGCTCCCCGTGTCGAGCGTTTGAACGCCTCGCTTTCAACTAGGACGAATGAAATGATATTGCTGCCAAACTCGGCGATTGGTAAATCGTCGGAGCGTTTGCCACCGAACAGTGACCTCAACTGGCCAGAACAGTACAAGCCTTTCTAGCGTCTTTAGAATAAGGCGACTGAATCTAGGTGCCAGTATTACTTCTACTGGAACAGAACAAATTCGACTTCTGGCTTCGAATCTGGCATCATGATCAACAGTAATGGCTTCCTTGTAATTGTGTTGCACCGTCTATTTGTTGAACTGGCTCTCGAGAGACAGACGTTATACGTAAGAACAGCAGTGATAGTTTCGTAGTTTGGATAGCGTCGCTAAAAGTTGCAATGCAGAAATCTATTGCATTCTCCGCTTGAACTCACATAGTTCTTCGTGACGAAAATTCGGGTTACTTACCTTTCATCTTCATTGTCAGTTTTATGCTTGTGGGTCCCGACTCGGAGAAGGACCACCCATATTTTGTCTAGGGCCATGATTCGTTTCCAGAGTCATGAATGACCTCCAATCTTAGGTAGCAACGCTATCTTAGTGGAGAACATCGTTACTGCAGGCATTGAATACGTTCTGCGTTCGAGCTTTAAAGACAATGGAGCACCCAACCGCAAGCCCTCTTGACCATTCCACATTTTTCGAGCGTGAGCACGCGTTCAGACTTCGCGATCGTGCGATCCAGTTCGCACGAACTGGATCGCGCGATTGGGATGGGTGAAATTCAACAGGACCGCGTTCTGTTTGTTAATGTTTGATGTTTCTATCTTCTGATATCTTTCTGTGCCTACACGCCTTAAGTTTTTAGAAACAGTTTGGAGTTGTTTTTGATCTATGTTTTTCTGTTTTCGTAACTTGTCAGATGAAATTTGGTAATCTTCTTTGCGGACTGTTTATTCGAGCAGTTCTTTGTGAGGCTAGTCTCCACGGAGGTTACTGTTGCTTTGCTCAGCCTGAGTTAGAATATTTCCCTTTCAATCGTATTTTTTCGTCAGATTTGGCATTTCGCAATATCCTTCGCGAGCTGTTTGGTCAAGCGGTTCCTGGCAAAGGCGCGCACATTGAGAGTACTGTCGCTTTCTTCAGCTTGAATTGGGAATATTTCCCTTCCAATCGCATTTTTTCAGATTTGAGTCTCAGACCTCTTTTGCGATAGCTCGTTTTATACAGGAAGGTTCATCGAGGTAAGTACTGCTCGTAGTTCGTTACGAATTTTTCTCCTCATTCCGTATTTTTGAGATTTGCCGCTTCCCTAGATTTTGTATGGCGTAGTTTTTGAATGGACGAAGACGCTGGGGGTCTACCACCTGCACAACCTTATCTCACAATGACTTGCTTTTGGTGTTGATTTTTGAATAGGCGTGGAGCACAAATAATGATCTCTATGTTTATTTTGTATTGGTTAGTGACATTGGTCGGGAGGAAAGCGGATTTTAGGAATCAACGGTGCGACGACCAACGATTGGTGCGCATGCTTTCGATTGCATCGAACGCGCGGTCGAAGCGCTGTGCTGCGAAGTCTGGACGTTACCTGATTCAACATTGCATTTTTATGAGCGCTTATGTAGCATACATAAATGAAGAACACGTGAACAACACGAATTGAAACGAAAATGCTGGCTGGCGATGGAGCGATTACGGTCGTTGTCGCCCGATCCCAGCACGAAGTATGAGTGCAGTTTAGCTAAAGCGGTCCTCTCTTCTCGCCATAACGTCCCATCCTCTGGTTGGGAATGATCAAAGAGTATTAATACTTCTGCGATCAAATGGGGCTGGCGTGAAATCGTCTGACTACTTGTACACCAGTTCATAAACGAGTTGTTCGAAGGGTATAGTAACCTGTGGTTCGAGATTGGCACAATAGTCTTCATTTCTGCTAATTTTGTAGTGACAATTATTTTATATTTCCTCAAAACCGTTTCCCTCCCGAATAATGTCACTAATCGATACAAAATAAACATAGAGATCTTTGTTTGTGCTCCACACATATTAAACACAATACCGAAAGCACGTCATTGTGAGAAAAGCTTGTGCACATGGTAGACCCCGAACGTATTCCTCATTTTGAAAAGTGCGTCATTCAAAATCTAGGGGAATGGCAAATCTAAACAATAAGAAATGAAGAAAAGAATTCGTAACAAACTAAAAGCGATATTTGCCTCGATGAACCTTCCTGTATAAAACAAGCCATCACAAAAGAGGTTTGAGATTCAAACCTGGAAAATGAATTTCCACATATGCATATGTAAGGACGCTTCCAGGCTCCCTCGCTATAGCATGCAAAACAACGACGCCGGAGGACCCCGTCCGTAACTCCGTTCAGTGAATAGCGCCGCGAATTCTGAAAAAAGGTTTGAGCTCAGCGCCCCGAGGACAAACACGTCATATCGCAATGGCTGACTGACCTGTTTGGTGACCTTCTCTAGTAAGCAGCTATACCATGATTGCCCTGGGCTCGAGTTCATTAGTCTTCAGCTTTTCGAGCGTGCATTGAAATGTGTGTACGAAGCGTTCGGGCCGGCAAAGTTGATATGGCTCCGGCTCCGGCATCTGGACGAACCCAGGAACAGAGCGTGTTCTTGACGAGTGAGTTGGCCGTTCTCAGCAGTCGGTCAAGGCACGGAGAAGCTTCTTCCATTCTTGTCGACTTTTGCCCGAAAGAAGTATCCACGCGCGAGGGTTTCCATTTGAATGTTTCTCGTGCAGCATTTTCAGAACAGACAACTGAAGTGACAGCGGAATGACCATGCGTCTCGCGGAGAGCAGGCATCCTTGTTATGTTGTGAGTTCGTCCTGCTAATGGACGCTTTTCGCAACTGTAAGAGTGGCTTCTTCGGCCACCTGTTTAGAGCGAAATGGTTCATGATTTGAGGAAGAAGCTCGCTTACAGCTGTTGCGTGGGCAACCTCTTCGGCAGTAATCGGTAAGCGGCTCACGTTCCCGATGAGATGGCAATATGGTGATGATTACGCCTTCTTCCAGTAGCAATTGGAAGGCGATGAGCTGAGACAGTGCGCTGGCTTATCTAGAGCTTGTAGTGTTCCGATGCACAATGTCGTCATATCGTAAGAGAGCATCGTAAGCTCTCAACATTGAAATCGGTACCGATTGGAGAGGAACTCTTTTTTGATCCAATTGTCGCCAAAAGTGGCTTGTGATCCGCGAACAGGGTGAAGCAATGAAATTCTCGGGCGACGTGGACGAGTGCCAAACCCTTCTTTTCCACCGTAGTTCTTCTCGACGGGCGATTAACACTGTAAATAGCCTTCTCTGTTTCGTCTCTGTAGCGGTTGGATTGACTGCTGCGATTCCTGGATAGTCTGGAGCATTTGCCACGACCATTATGGGTAGTCCTGGGTTATAATGAGCCAGCAGCAGGCTCAAAGCGAGCGCTCCCCTGCTGCGTTTAAAGGCGGCTTTGCATTCGGAGTTCCAGTGAAACAGAATTTCCCTCTTGAGCACATCTCCGAAGCTAGCTTCCGTAGTGATGATAAGGCAAAGGGAAGAGCGCAAGCAGGCGGTGAGCTGTTTTGGCATTTGAGAAATAGCGTCGCTCTTTTCAGGTTCGGATCGGCGTTTAAGCGGTAATGGTGTTATCGAGATAAGTGAGGCACTTCATCCCGAAGTCACTTGTCGATACAGAGGAGGAGACCGTGGGCGGGTCTCCTTGAAGATAGGGCTTCTGAATTAGCACTGTGCTCGTAGGGAAAGCAGGCAGTCACGATGACGTCATCGAGGTAGGTAGGAAGGCCGTCAAGTCCAGAGACCATGTCCAGAGATCATGGAGTCGACCATCTGCTGTAAGAAGCCAAGGCCTAACTCGACTCCAAACCGTAGACGATTGCTATAGAGTTCTTTGTGCGTATTGCTGGCAAGAAGCTCTATGGCGTCGTCGTCGACTTCGATCCGTAGATAAGCGACCGAGAAGTTGATATGAGAAAGGACTTCTCCGCCACTGAGCCTCGTGAACACGTCCTCCGCGGGTCAGTGGGTGCCTGTATATCAGCAGTGCGTCGTTGAGTCCTGTAGAGAAGTCCGTGCAACTTCAGTTGTATAAATTGACCTTTTCCACAAAGACGATTGGCGCAGCCAACCGTAGTCTCATCTCGATGAGGACTGAGCGAGCATCGAGTATGAGGGAGCGCGTCGAATTGGTCGTAGTGCAGCATCTAAACTCAGGCTCGAAGCCATCCATATGAAAAAGCTTTAGTATGGCGATCTCGTCTCGGAGTGCCTCGTTGTTCATATTTGGGACCTTCTGCGCGTGAATCTTCTCAGAACGTAAAGGCCGGAATCTGTTCGATCCATGAGACGTCAAGAAGGTCGTCGTGGATGGAGACATAGCAGAAACCATGTCTCGTAAGCATTTCCTCAACCGTCCACGAGAGCGGTTTCGGAACTTTGATGAACTGGTAATGGCCACCCGTTGGCTCCTTTGGAGGCGTAGAAAGTCTTTTGTAGATGACATTTCGAGCTGAATCTAAGTTTCACAAGCATTGATGACGTTGACGCCGGTGGAGGCGCGTGCGGGAATGTCGCCTTATGTACACCTCCAGATACTTTTAGACATCTCCTGGACGATGGAACACTCGTACCAGGTTAGCGGTGATGACTGCTTGTGACGTCGTGGCCCAGTCCTTGACTCCTGCGCAGAACTGGTAGCGTAGCGGTTTTCCGGGCACCTTTCTTCCAGTACTGCTCCTGGCACACTGGCCACCATGATCGCGGCTGGAATGATCTGGCTGGACGAGGCAAACATTTTTCTTTCTCCTCTGGACAGCAGTATTTCTCGTGAATTGGCGGTTTAGCTCGCGCAGAAAGCGGATGAGGCAGCCCGCCAGTTCCGGGGCTTGGCAAGCGAAGATCTGAGCCAGTATTCCATAAATTCTTGCCATGTAATTATATATATAAGCTAATTACGAGTGTATGCTAATAAAACAAGGTAATATTATGACCACTGCGTTGTCTAATGGGCAAATTGCTCTAAACGTTATCATAAGAATGCTGAGTTATTGCTATTGAGGCACCATAACCTCACATATGACCTTCAAGAGCATAACAACTGCTGATCAGGTCAACCACTTCAAGGACCTTGCCGCCGTCGCAAATGATGCGAGAAGACGTTCTACTAAGGATCTCGTGCAGANCTTTCGAAACCTCAGTATCTTGTCGTTTTATTTATATTTTTTGTTACAAATGATCCTTTCCGTAAATATCGGGGGCTGCGCCACTTTCCTGAAGAAGTTTTTGAGTTTTACTCGCTCTTTTCTCCTTCTATTGAAAAGAAAGTTAGCGTTGCTTTTCAAAAGCCGGACTGTAATATTGGAACGCATTTTAGAGCGTTTGTGAGTGTGTCTGGAATGTAGACCAAAGATTTCATCGTCGTGCCAATTCAATGCCACACCTTTTTTATTTGTATTGCGTTCTTAAGGGGGTGAGATGGAGAATTTTCACTAGTCCAGTTTCTATGTATGTCCATACTTATAAGATCATGGCTTCTTAGAACAAGGGACCGCAGCGAGCTTTTTTGGGGAGGTGTCGCGGATGCGCACCCCGCGCCCCGGCCCATCCGCACTCGGTTCCCACGGCGTGCGTTTCACGTGCGCCGTGGTTCCGTCCCCTACGGTCGTGGTCAGTATAGTACGTCCCGAGGCTGACAGCCAGTGCTGGTTGGTTTTCACCGAGTGACACCAGGACAGCGCCGAAGGCGGAGGGCTGAAGTCCACTCCGAAGCCGGAGGCAGCCCGAGCGCCGGTCGTGAGCCGGCCGATGTCCATCCACTGCTCCCCGACTGGGAGCAGTCTCTACTACAGCCCTGATCAGGATATCGGCGATTATGGCTACCGCCGGCAGGATGGGGGCATAATACGTAAGAGGAGATTAAGCCTTAGCAGGCCTATTGCGTACTCAGAGGGACAACGGCCATGGGAGCCTACTACGTGTACAGCTATGGAACGAAGCCCACGGAGAACGGCGGCCGATGGAGAACATTTACTGTATTGCGGTGAGTAGTTCGTAAAATAAATGATGTAGATCATTTAGTGTTCTCCTCGTTATCATAATGGTCTCTACCACGGAAGTTTACTTGTGTTGCTATGTGTTGCTGTTGTTACTATGGTGGTACCATGGTGGTTGGTATACGGCGGTAGGGCCACGGCCTCGTGCGGCGCGGTACGGTGGAGCCGCCGTGGACGGTAGGGGGTTCGGTGAGGTGCCCGCCGTAGGAAAACTCCGTGGTCCCCGGGGGATTAGGTCCCTATGCGGGTGCGCAGGAAGGGTGTGGCAGAGCGATGGGACGGCGGGAGCCGCGGTTACCACCGTTGTCGATCGCGGTAGTAGGGTGCCAGAGGGTCCGCGACAGGAGGGGAGGGAGGAGGGGATGTCGCTTTGGCTCGTCCGTAATCCACGACACGGTGGTGTGTCCTGATTGCAACTATGCCTGTGAAAAAATTAGTTCGCAGCCAAATTGATGAAGGTGATAATCTATAAGAAACGGATTGGTTTCTGTTGGCCAGATTCCCGCTCAACGGGGAAGCGCTAAGCTATAGCACATTGGTCAGAGACGCAAAATGATACGGACGGCAGAAGTAGCATGTAAGATCGTAGTGGTAGGATTGAAGGAGAGGAAGAACATCTAGCGGCATGCTCACCGCTCATCTGAGCCGGGCAGGTCATGCGATTTCCTCAGATAGATTGGTTACCGAGTTGGTCCCATGAGACAGCAAAGTAACACCTGGACAACCGTCATGAAAGCCTTGCGCGGAATGAATATAAAATAAGCTGGCCGACAACAGTGGTGGCTTTTATGACGCCCGCTCGAGGAACCCGGTGATCAACGGGGCGGTATGTAGCACAAGAAACGACGCTAATCCGGGAGGTGAAATATACAGGGGGGCCCAAAAAAGTCACTTTTCTTCATTGACTTTCGCGGCGCTATAAGTTACACTTTATAAATTCTAATCGGATTTCTAATACCATATTAAAGAGCATATTAAATGGTATTATAAAACTCCGCCACAGCCTTTTGGACGAGCGCTATCGAGAGATTCTGGCGCGCGACCGAGATGTGGTGCCTGAGATCCGCGAATAGTCGACTTCTTCGCCACCGTAGGCCACCCTGTTGAACTCCGCCTAAAACGGGTAATTGAGGGAATTCAGGTCAGGTGACCTACTTGGATATACCATCTTCTCTAGGTACTCAGCCCCCTTCCATTCCAAGTAGGCGAGAGTTTCTCCAACCCTTCGTTCTACGTGGTGGCTACGTGGTGGCACCCAATGCTGTAGCAGTACAAAGTTTCCAAGAAGGTAGGGGCGGCGACATGAGGGGAGGATATTCTTCTCAAGTTGCTCGATGTAACCGCCAGCGCTCACCTTCTGTCAGGGGCCCACGAAGAAAATATTGGTTTTTCCATTCCAGGTACCTCAGGTCCATACCATCAACCCGCTCCTTGACGACTGCGGTGAAGATGATGTCCTAGACCGTAGCGACGTTGCCGAAGCTGCTCGATGTTGGAGGTCTTCCAGACTGAGAGTACTAGTCTCCAGGTAGGCTACCCATATGTGACTCTGCACACCCCCTGTATTTCGAACGCGGGCTCCAAATTGGTTGTCTGCGATGATGTTTTGGGTATGAATGGAAACGTGTACAGGAATTGGTCAAAAAATCGCAAAGCGAATATGGGCTGGCATTAATCGACGTTTCTTCTTTCCAATAACTGTGCGATAGCGTTTTTTTTGTTTTTTCTCACTTGTCTGAAACTCTAACGTTTGCGCAGATCAGTAACTTTTATATTATTGTTTATCAACCCATCACTATATCACTTTCTTGATTAATCTAAATCGGTAGCTTAGCTTCACTCCCTGCTTTGATGGATACTCCCGCGTATCCCGCTTTCCGCTCAACCGCTAGGACTGTTTCTACTTCAGTGACTAACTGTTATGGGAAGGTGCAGCAGAAGAGCATGGGTCAGCAGTGATGATCTTCTCGTTACCAGGGATATGCCGCTTTGAGCAAGAGCCAACCCTCTTCCGACTGATAGCAGATGAATCAAGAACCCAGAGCATGACTCAGAGCGCCTTGTCTTCTGCCATCGTGGAAGTCCGCATGGATCTGTAGATGTAGATGATGTCACAGGATCGCTTGGATCGGAATCGGAGAGTAGAGAGATGACATCGTGATCTGCAAGCGCTCAGAGAATTTATAAAAGCATCAGGTGATGTGGCACTGGCGGCCGAGTTTGCGAGATGTTCAGTTACCCTATGTCATGACCCTCCGGTCATGACAATGAGGATGCACGTATATTACACCTTCTTCGGTAGATTATTAAAATGTCAATTTACCAAATCAATCAATACAAGTTTTGGGCGGCAGACCCTCACAGCCCTAGAGCGGGATCCAACCACCTGTGCCGCCTACTTTTTGGGGTGTGAATACCACTCCCCGGCAGTCCGAGTCAGTCAGTCTTCGCTTGGTTCACTCAACTCGACTGGAGGCCTCTCCAACAAGCAACTGCGGTTTTTGCTCAAATAATCTAAGACAAGTAACCGCAAACAACCCAAGAGGCCCACTTCGCAACTAGCCCAAGAACACACCAACCGTGGCAACAGACATGTACGCCAGTGGACTCCTCATAATCGATGTTACAACCCTGACAGTGACCTCACCAACACAACTAACCCAGTACACGTTCCCTTTGACAGCTAGGTAGCCGTAGCTATTCGATCGGTATAACGATGTACATGCTTTCTCGTATAATAAACCCTTTAGCATAAACTGTGTTAGCGAGCAATCCACCACGAATGCACCGTTTCACACAACACCGACATCCGAAAGGTCACCTGAATGCAGTCGACGCTAGAAGAATTATCAAAACTGATCTGGCAGCTGAGGCCTTACTCGTTTACATGATATCAAGGCATCAACCTCAGGAAAGATTCCATGCACTTCTGCGCTTGCAGTGGCTTCGCAGAGAAGGAGTTTGATACTATAGGTTGGAAAGAAAGTCCTGTCACTGTTGTGATTTTTTTCTTTTTATTTTCTAACTCAACATGAAATAAAAACTGATCAATAATATAATCGCCATTGTTAGCCATTGCAGTGCTCCACCCAATGGGCAACTCAGCTATCCCCTTCTCCCAGAACTGAGGAGGCTGCGAGTCGAAGAAGTAGGCAACTTCTCGATTGATACCATCAAATTCGCTGAAGGTTTTCTTACCTAGGAAAGCCTTGAGGGAGCGGAACAAGTAGTAGTCGGAGGGGGCTAGGTCTGGAGAATATGGTGGATGGGGAACGGTCTCCCAGCCTACTTCCTCAATTTGGCGGTGGGTCTCTTTAGCCCATGTGGTCTGGCGTTATCATGGAGGAGATGCACCGAAGCTCGTCTCGGCCGCTTTTCTCGAAGAGCTTGCGCGAGTTTCTTGCTCAGAGTGCGGCGGCGTAGGCGCGTGAGTTGGCCGTGTGCCGTGGTGGAAACAGCTCATGGTGCAGCATGCCCTTCGAATAACAGAAGCAGCAGAGGAGAACCTTCTTGGAGTGCAGGTTCGATCTGGCTTGCGTAGGCG
Organism: Cooperia oncophora; assembly: GCA_036418165.1. Classification (NCBI taxonomy): domain Eukaryota; kingdom Metazoa; phylum Nematoda; class Chromadorea; order Rhabditida; family Trichostrongylidae; genus Cooperia; species Cooperia oncophora. The sequence goes on along the minus strand of MU966964.1, from coordinate 80,299 downwards.
GGTCTTCTCTTAGAGGGTGCCACATGGCACGACGTAGGTTGGAATCATAGAGGACCCAGCTTTCATCTCCAGTCACAATATCCTCCAGAAACTTCTTCCGGTTACGGTGTAGAAGGAGGGATCGACAAATGCTCACCCTAGCCTACCGCGTGCCATCTGTTAGAGCATGAGGTATCCATCGCGTGAGGACACTTCTGTAGCCAAGGGCTTGAAGGCGGCTTGGAGCTGTTGTATGGCTACCCCCTAGTCTTGTCGCAATACTGCGCGTGGTAGCCTCTAAATCCTCTCTGACAAGTTCGAGAACGGCGGAATTTCTACGCCGCGAGGGCGTCCCAGACGAGGTTTGTCTTCAGAGACCCTCTCTCCTCTCGCGAAGCGACCGAAGCAACGGTGGACAGTCCTGACGGTGGTGGTGTCCTCCCCCAATGCACAGTTGATGTTACGGGCCGCTGCCGTCGCTCCAGTGCCGCGGCGCCACTCATAGAGGATGATCACTCGAAGCTGCTTCAGTGAAACTGATATCATAAATAAACACAGGGAAGAGCAGGAGCCGTTGATATACCTCTTGTGGAAAAGCTTCGAGAATGTTCTACAACCTTAGCATGTTACGTCACGTTCGAGCTTCGAAGATCAAAAACTGTAGGCTATCTAAAAAACACTGTCAGGACTTTCTTTCCAACCTATATTAGAAAGTTGAGAAAATTGGAGAACAGGACAGGGAAGCAGAGAAACTAGCACCTCCTGACTTGGAGGTACACAATCTATTGAATCCAATAGAACAACCTGCTACACGGGTCAACTGGACGGTCAGCAGATACCAGTGCATCGGTGCGAATTCTCTCCACATCAATCAGCAGCGCTCGGACGAAGGACTTGCTTATAACGTCTGCAGGGGCCTAAGAACAGGGTTTTATGGCTGAGTTTCCTCCCACTCCGGTCCTCTTCCACGAAATTGCACCTCACGTTGAACCTAGCACTAGTATGGATCGATTCTCGTTCTTCTTCTTCTTCAGCATTTGTCCCGCTGAAGAAGGGCGGAGTTCGCTCTTCTTATTTTGTAACGCCACTTCTCCCGGTTGAATGCCCGGTCGGAATGGGTGCCAACTTCCTTAAAGTCCGCATGCAGCGTTCCTAGCCAGTACTGTTTGGAGCCTCCCTTAGGTCACTCTCCGGGCATCTCGAGCTTATGGCCAATTTCACCGACAAGCCAGACCCGCTCGTCCAGAGCAATATTTTCATCACTCTTAGGCGGGCTTCGACTGCTTTGATTGCTGGCCAGCATATCTCGACAGGTAGGACTACGGTTCTATAGCTCTTTGACTCGGTGCGTTCATGTTTCGTCTTGTCGCAAAGAACGCCAGTCACAGAGAGCTACTTAGACCAGGCGACATTCACACGCGAGTTCACTTCCGAGTCCAGACTGCCGTCAGAATTGTTGATCCGATATATCTGGACGTCGATGTAATAGCTGTTGCAGCTGGCCCTAAGGGAACCGGACTAGTTCGAGTCGTGGTCATGTGCTCAGTTTTCTTGACGTTCTGAAGTTCACAAAGCTCTCAGACCAGGTTTGCACCTGTTGCTTGAGATCATTCCTATCGTCGCAGACGAGCATAGCATCGTCAGAGTAGAAACGCGTCCAAGGAGCCGATTTCTAAAGGTTTTATGAACTGAATCCTTGACGACGGAAAGTGTAAAGCCTCGGTGCACACCCACTGTGACGGGAAATTCCATTGAAACGACTGCTGGTGTTCGCACGCGACTTGCTGAGCTGGTATACAGGATGCGCACCCACACAATCAGTTATTCAGGAACGCCGTGCTGTCGCAAGGCCTACCATATAACTTTACAAGGGATCAAGTGCCTTCTTTGAGTCAAGGAAGGCTAGATAGACATACTTCTGCTTGTCACGATGTTTTTCCAGCAGCAGCAGGGCGGCGTGTATGGCATCAATGGTGCCACAGCCGGTCACGAAGCCACTTTGGCTGGTAGAGAGCTGAGCGTACCACGGATGCGATTGTCAACAATTCGCTTAAAAACTTTCACGTTGTGCGAGAGGAAGCGGATTAGACGGCGATTTGAGCGGTCTGCAGGACTGCTTTTCTCCTTCCAGATCGGGACCGTTGCGCTTTCTTGCCATCCTTCGGGCATCTTCTTCCCTGCAACGACCTATTGAAGAACTTCATCAGCCATTCAGCAGAATAACGGCAGTGTGACTTCCATATGTCGGCCGCCACGTCTCCAGGGCCCGTTGCCTTGACTGGCTTCGCTTCCTTGAAAGCCGCTTTTTCCCTTACGGTTATCTTCTGAACGGGACCATATACTGATGAGGCAGAATTCTGGTCGCGTGTGTATACTCTACTGTAAAGATTTTCTCAAACTAGTTGCGTCATCGTCTCAGCATCCTCTTTCGGTCCATCAGAAGACGGTCATTCTCGTCGTTGTTGTCAAAGAACTTATCCAATCATCCAATCCTCGGTCTGGCGGTGACGAGCCTTGGCAATTCGGTAAATGTGGCGTTTGCCATCGCGCACCTCCAGCTGCTTGACTTCTTCGACGTGAGCGGCTTTCGCAGCAGCTACAACCTTCTTGGCCACACTCTTGCTAGTACTTTCGCCAATTGCCAGCTGACTTTTCTCCAAAAAAACAAATGATAGCACCTCTTTTTTTTGAGAACCTTGACTAACGTCGTCTGTCCACACCCCTGTCTGCTTGTAGGTTCTACGCCTTCCATGCATCGCTGTGCTGAGTTCGCAGCGAGTGGCGTGAAGTATCGTCTTGGCAGCATATTTTCCAAGTTTCGTCGACATTTACTGTAGAAATACGAAAGACCACAGCTGCTTCTTTTTCTTTCAAATGCCACCACGATCTTCTCTCAGTATCACATCGCTCGACCTGTTTTACCTGGGCGGTGCGATTTTCCGCATACAGAGGATAGCAAGCAACGTTGCTTGGCGACTGTCTCGTGCGGCACGGTCTTCACGTCTGTGACAAGCCCCGTGATTGCAATGCCTGACAAGAACAAAGTCTATCTGTGTCCTGGTACCTCCTCTGTAGAAGTTGAGCAGGTGGGAGTCACGTTTAAGATTGTGTTAACGATGGTGAGATTATGGGGCTCTGCATAATCCAAGGAGCGCTCACTGTAGACGTTACGTTTTCAATAAACAAATACCACCATAACAACTGTAGCTGTCTTTTGTAGCGCTTACGTGAACATTTAGTCGCCAGCTACAATTACAGCGTCTCCTGATAGTATCTACTCTGTTTTCCCTTCGAGCAGAGACAGAACTCGTTCTTTGACTGCTCAATGCATCTTGGTGCGGGACATACGCAGAAACGATATGTTGCAATAGGGTACTTCCATGCGCTGCGAACTTTTCGACCAGCTCAGTTGGATCCCACTCCCCCCACCCCTTCGATGTCGTCCTTGCATCGGGGGCCTTCGCATACTTTTCACACTCGCATTAAGTCCCGCGGACGCCGTAGCTTCGATTCGGCGACCTGTGGCATAGTTGAACATGAGTCGTGTGACTTGTGATCGTAGGTCGGCCTGTCACGAGGGCCTGCCACCTCCGTTCGAACGTGCGCGATTAGCTCAGCTCGCATTTGCAGCAATTCCCACTGGTACCACGTGAAGGAGCGGACTTCCACACCGGACCAATGCTCATTTAACTACTGATATGCTCACCCCCCCCCCTCTGAACTCGGCGTAAGATAAACAGTAAAATTATTCTTGACCATCTTTCGCGCGGGCGCGCATTCGCGACACGGTCTCACCGCTTAGTCGCGTGCCGGGGGTCCTTTGGCGCTGTCGCAATGCCACTGACGTATCACGACAGGCGATGGTGCGCTCCTGCCAAGCTAGGACGCAAAACTAGGATTTTAGCGGATTATATCCTTTATAGAGCCGCGAATGTTGGATGTTGATTTCTACACCCCAACTCATTCGTATCCTATTGATTAAGAGGAACCTTGTTAGGTTTTGCACTATTTCTCTGGAAAACTCGAAACGGTTTACCTGACTTGTTATGACATGTCGATGGTTTTTGTGATCACGCTAGTCGACGACTAGCATGAAAATCCTCTCAAGACTAGACTGTCGTCCATTTGGTCATAAAGGGATAAAATACAACTTCATTCGGAAATGAATACAACTTCTTTCGAAAACGAATGCAACTTTATCCGGAAGAACGGCTGAGATAGCTGTGAGCCATCGGTTCATGCGCGTTGCTCGTGTTATCGAACTATCTCTCAAATATGTTGCCATCAGTTTGTACACACTGGCAAGAGCAGCTTTTGATGGTGGAATTTTCGCTATCACTTCTAATAAAGTGACAACCTCTATGGCGCTCGGTTTGGGAGCATCACTAATTGCTAATGCAAATACTTTTCTATTCACTTGAGACTCGTCTCAGTCGACTATCGATAGTAATGCAGGGAGGGGAGCAGGCTTTGAATTATCCTCTGGATATAATCGCTCATGTGCAACCCTGAATGCTTATCCATTGTGCTTGTCGTGCTTATCCTTACCGCCTATTGTGATTTAAAGAGCGAACTATCTCACAACACACTAGTTATACTGTTTTCGATGTCTGTCACGAACCGCTTCACGTGATGTACGGCGTTCTGCTTGCGTTTCGTATGGAAATGCGCGTCCCGTATGAGCAGCCAAAGTTTCAGCTCAAAAGAGCTTTTCTTATTAGGGTGTCCACAAAGTTCGTTGGCCATTTGTAAACAGCGTCGCGTTACGCAACGCGTTGTGATTTTGCATAAAGATTTCGCAGTACTGAAAGTACACGCGATGGGCTATCTTCTTTCCTTTTCTAAATTTCCTTTCCTGCTCTTCCCACAATAAGTGCAGTGAAGAATGAGTGATAGTCACCACCACCGCCGTTGTTTCTGACTACTGCAACCTGGGCATCTCCAGACGTCAGAGGCCACGACCAGGATGCGTCAGCAGTTTATGGTAATAACACCCCTTCTAAGAACTGGATGTCAAAATGGTGGACTCGCCTCACCAATGAAAACATGGCATCGAAGATATGCCGAGGTTTCTGGTTCTCTTCGCCACAGCGTCGTCCACATACAGCATCCTACCCAACAATGCCACAGTGACGGCAGAGACCCTCTTAAGGAATTGCAGGAGTCAAGGTGAAAGCCGCCGCCTTGTCCCAGAAACTTGCAAATCCGTGGTTGCCTCCAAGACAACGCGGCGCCCCACAAAGCGAGAGTTACTCAGGCCGTCCTGGACAGGTTGGGCATCAACGACGATCACGCATCCACCGTATAGCCCGGACATTAGTCCATGCGATTACCACATCTTCCGGTCCATGCAAAATTTCTTGGACGGAAAACAGCTGAAGAACGAGCGCGACCTCGAGGACGTGATCGAGGACTGGGCCGAGTCGCGGCCGGCCAGCTTTTGGGAGGATGGAGTTGCCTCTCTACCCGAGTTGGCGAAAGGTAGTGGGTATGCATGGAGATTATGTCATGGACCGGTAAGTTCAACTTGGTGAGATATCTTTACCAGCTCTGAAAAAAACGAATGGCCAACGAATTTTGTGGACACCCTAATAAGTTTCCTGGAATAGCTGTAGTTAGTTGAGAATTCCAGTTTTCAAACGGAAATATTCCATGGAAGCGAAATCATTTTTTTGCTTATCTCTGTTAGAAATTCAGCTCCGACCAGTGATAAAAACAAAAAGAGATCAATAGAAACTATTGGCACCAACACGACAAACGGTGCGGAATGTTTTGAGACACGAGTGGCTCTTATTGTCCAACGTGGCCAGTCGTTCACACTGTAGTCAACGTGCTAAAAGGTTCCTGATACAAAATATCAGTTGTGGATCACGTGCCGCGGTGACGAGGCGTTGTGGCGACCGCACGCTTGCGCGAAAAGACGCTGAACTGCGATTTGCTGCTTACCATTTCTTTCCAGACTTTATAACCTTCTATTATTAACATCTATACTATCGCAGATTCCTCTGAGGGTGTAGGCCCCACCTTATACATTTTGTTAATTTTTTTGTTTTGTTTGTTATTTGTTTATTTATTTATTTGTTCATCATTATTTATTCCATTATTTATTTATTATTTAGTATTTTATTTATTGATGCTTCCGATGACCGCGCAAGGAAAACATAAGGGTCGCGTGCGAATGATTACTACAAGTACTCGATGAGCCAGGACAGATAGAACAGAAAAAACCCAAGGAAAAAAAAACAAGGATGGTGAACAAAACAAACACGAAAAGGGAAACACGGGAAGGAACAACCTAGCTTAACTAAAACTGATATAGTAGCTTAACTAAAACTGATATAGTAATGCCGAGCAAATCAAGGTAGGAGGACTGATGAAAGAGCCGTGGGAAGTTGTGGAGACCCAGGAGGGCTTCAACGGCTTATGGAATTTCTTGGTTCGAAGAGTGGCATGTGAAACTCAAAAGGAAGGGAAAAACACAAAAATCTGCCATACTAGGATCGCCTTTGACATGAAAAGCACGATTCGAGGTAGGTATTCCGAAAAGCGAGGTAGGAAGGCTGTTGTAAGAAGCGCACACTCTAGCGCCTGCATCAGCCGGCCTTGGTGTCCTTACTCCACAATCGGTGTCACAGGATTTTGCCGGCATTTCGAGACACGGAGATGCCGGCTACCCACGTGGAACCGGCAAAATAGACAAGAGCGCGGGCGTACACTGGCGATCTTTTTCTACCAAAACCTTAGCAACCCATGTGTGGGGTGCTGTGACCCTTCCGCAAAATTCGAACGCTTCTCTGAAAGGTGGGTATCCCTCATTGCACTGACTTGAACTTCTTTCCTATGATGCCACTCTTAACCAGAGGGACTGAAAACGAGTACTCCTGCAAATACTCAAAAGGTGAAAGCATCTATTACACAGCTTTCAACCCAGGGCTTCCAATACATGAATCTCATTGTGTTCCCTTTTATAATGAGTGAAGTCTTTATAAGAGAAAGAAGGAGGCAGGTCAGATAGCTAAAGAGTTGTCCGCAAGATACAGCTGTTATGTGTCACAAGGGAATGGTTCCAAATTCCCATGGAACTTTGAATTGAGACCTAGGTACGTCGATAGGGCCTCGAATACTGATTACAAATATGTAGAAAAACACGTGAAAGTGCTACGGGGACCTCCTAAAAGACTTCTGGGCTGTCAAAGTTTGCGAAATTCAATTTTGGCTCATAAGTGGCGCTGATTGACCAGGCCAGTGCCGCCATGGCGTAGAAGTAAGTGTGTCGCTTGAAGGACACTCCAGCTGGGGTTTTCTTGCCGTCGGTGCGGAAATTTTTGCTTCCACTCCAATAACAGCTTTCACACTAATTTTTAAAATTTCTACGAATTAACGGCCCAGCGGAGTGAGTAGATCAAATATCTGACTCGGGAGATTAAATGTAGAATAGGTCACTAACTCTAACTCTTGCGACGCTTACAACCTCTCTGACAACTCTTAATTCGGAGCCAATTCGCCATAAAACACTGAATCCACTGAAGTACTGCTGCCAGGGGCATTTTACCTTCCGGGCTGCGGCCAATGCACCCGTTGAGCTTCAAAAAGTTAGCCTTGAACCAGAAACTTTTCACGTTTTTGTCGTCAGCACCTATTAGGTTGTTGCATAAGTTTTTCTCCCCTGTTTGATCATTCCGTATTTCGTTTGCATGGAGGTTGGTCTTTCGTCATCACATATGCGTGACGTGTACAGGGGGGTCAAAAAAGTCACTTTGACCGAGTCACATATCAGCAAAGTTTTCGCTGCCCACACAGAGGACGTGGATACAAGTACCAGCGCGAAAGATACCCAAGATGTTCCTCTATAAGCTGGAGCTGGCTCTCGCCCATCACCTTCATGTACACCAAAATATGAAGTCATCTCCAGTCGTAGCCTGACCGGAGAAGACCTTCGGAATTCATGTCACCTCCAAGCAGATGCGAAACTTCTAGTGTAGAGTCACCCATGGATAGCTGCCTGGAGACTAGTACTCTCGATCTGGATGACCTCCAACATCGAGCAGCTCCGACAACGTCGCCACGGTCTAGGACATCGTCTTGACAGCAGTCGCCAAGCCGCGGGTTGACGGTATGGACCGGACGTACCTGGGATGGAAAGACCAATATTTTTTTCGTGGACCCCGGACTGGAGGTGAGCGCTGGCGGTTACATTGGGCAACTCTCGCCTACTTGGAATGGAAGGGGGCTGAATACCTAAAGAAGGTGGAATATCCAAGTAGGTCACCTGACCTGAATCCCCTCAATTACCCGTTTCGGGCGGAGTTCAATAGGGCGTTCTACGGTGGCGGAGAAATCAACTATCTCGCTGATCTCAGGCACCACATCGCGGTCGCGTGCCAGAAACTTTCGATGGCGCTAATCCAGAAGGCTGTGGCGGAGTGTCATGATAGTGTTTAATATCCTCTTTAATATGGTATTGAAAATGTCCGATCAGAATTAAATGAAGTGTAACTTATAGCGCCTCGAAAGTCAATAAAGAAAGGTAACTCATTTTTGGCCCCCCTGTACATGATGCTCTTTCACCACACTAGCTATCACTCACCCACCCTGCATTTGCAGGCCACAATGCCGCACAAGTTCCCAGTGCAAAACCATGTCACAGTGGTGATTGTGCGGCATTGTGGCCTTCTTCGGGTCCCAGCCCTCGTCCTTCTGGGACGATGGAATCGACAAGCTGCCTGAGCGTTGGCGTCGAGTAGTGGATGGTGATGGTGCATACCTCTAATCTTCAGGCTGGTTCGCTATTGAGATATTTACAAAAAAGTCGGGGAAAGAACTTATGCAACAACCTAATATAATGTGGCAATTTTTTCTTCGTTGAAAGGACGTGATATTCGCACATAGGGGTCAAATTACTCCCAGCAACAGTTTTTGGGCAAATTAAAATTTTGGTTGAAACTTCGAATTGTCGGAGAGGTTGTAATCGTCGTGAGCGGGATACAGTGTATTTGATCTCTGCTGGGTCGTTAATTCGTAGAAATTTCAAAAATTAGTGTAAAAGCTGTTATTACAGAGGGAGCGAAAATTTCCGCGTCGACGGGGAGCAAACCTTAGGAGAAGTGTCCTTCCGAGACACTTACCACTAGGCCACGGTGGCACCGACCAGCAATCGATCACGCCACCTAAAAATTTGAATTTCAGCAAACTTTGGCCGCCCGACCTCGCCTGAGGGTCCCCATAGCACTTTTAATCTGCATATTCGTAATCAGCATTCGAGACTCTACCGATGTACCTAGGTCTCACTTCAAAGTTCCATGAGAAGTTGAAACCATTCTGTTGTCAGCTGCCTGTGGAACTTTCCCATTTCGCATGCAAACGCCAAAAAACATGCTTGCCGACCACTGAAAGGGAGGAAAATCCTGAACTCCAGAATCAAGACGTTTCGCCTTTGAAAGTATCAAAAGCGAAGACTGATTTGAAGAAGATTTGCTGATACTCTTCTATGGAGAAGACTCTTCGAACTGAGTTTATGAAGCCTCGCCCTATAGGGAGGAAGGGTTCTAGGGTAGCTTGCACTTGGGGAAGCCTTATAAACAGAACTCTCGTGAACGTTTTCTGCACTCTCTTAAGTTTTTCAATATCTTTGACAAGCTCCAGAAGGTTGTGGCGTCAGATTGGAGCTCTGTGATCCTGATGTTAACAAGTGATCGAGGCACTGAACAACAACATAGTTTATAGACAGTGGTCAAAGAAGTTCAAAATTTCGACTAACGGGCAAACGACAACCGTGCCGTTTCTTAACACTGTCACCGACGGTAACGGGTGCACCCTGAAAAGTAAAAGACTTCAACAGGAGTCGCAGTAAAGACGGCGTTCATTGTGAATCATGCAGTGCATAAATGAATCGTTTCTAGTCCTAGCTTCGTGACTGGTAGACCCTTGACTTTCTTAGTGAACTAACCGGAAATGGAAACAAAATTCCAACAAAAGTTTGGAAAACACAGCTCATCCAATAAATTACTTACTTCATCTACTTGGTTTCAGTGAGCAACTTGCACTTTCGAAAAAACCATTGATCGTCAGCAGCGTAGACTCCGATGACGATCAGAACACTTCACAGCAGGTAAGTGCGCCTCCGCCTTCATTGTGGAGTATTTTATTCGATTTTTTTCTACAATAATGCATTCCGACCCGCCAGTGTAGTTGTCTGGCTCAATTGAAAGTTGCCACAGAGGCTCTTCCTCTTGTCGTTGGTGGTAATTTCATATTTTCGCAGGGTCCGCTGTTTTCGCCACACGTCCCCAATTTTTCTCGTCCGTGACATCTGCTGTGATGTCCAATTCAGTCATATTCATCTGCGTCCTCATCATTCTTCTTTCAGACTCTTTGTTGTCGCTTGCCCTTCATTGTCCGTAATTTATTACATCACATAAAGCACGTTTTAATGTAACTATGGGAGGTCGCCAGCTCGACGTGGCCATTCGTAATGAGACATAGCTCATGAAGCGCGGTTTTGGACGCCAATCTCAAATCTACACTTGAAATTCGCAAAACTATTCTCTGAACGGAGTTATGGAGTCTTTCCTCCGCGTCTACTGAGCAACAGGTCATGGGCTTGGATCCCTGCTGAGCTTTTCTTTTCGCATCTTGAAGGGACATGACAAAATGCGGTTTTAGCGTCACTATTACATCATTTCCCACATCAGCTTGCTTGAAAAGGAGTTTGCGTGCAGTTATCACTTTGCTTGGGCTCCTTGTGATCTAGAAGAAGATTTGGATGCATAGGTGCCCAGGACGCATGATACAGGCGTTTTCGCGTTAAGCGAGTGTCATATTCGTATTTAACGGGTCAGACTGCGCGTAAGTACAGATTTCTAGTCAAATCTGCCTGATTCTGAAAAGTGAAGCATCTAGGTGCAGTTCACTTCATGTTCCCACCTATTCAACTACAGACACATTCACCTGTACAAAGGTTCATCTTTTAATTTCTTATGCATTCATCCTATTAGTGCTCCAGTTTGCTGTTATCTAAGAGCAAATTCCGTCCGAATATAAGCAGTCGATAACAGAATGGGCCGGGATTTCTTGTAGGACGCAGGTGCCCAATTTTATGAGATTACCTAGGTCACCGACTGGGTTTGTGAAGTGCGATCATATTAACTCTTGGAAGTGTTTTCCAGACATTCCTACAAAATGCAAGAAACGTCCCCCTCGAACCCCGGACTTTCTTCCACCTCTGAGACTTCACCACCATACGATGCCTGCGATGCTATGTCTCATTACAAATGGCCACTTCGACTTGGCGACGATCTCTAGTAAGTGAGTGCATATCGGTCATTGCCATTATTCATCAAGTTGCTCGTTTGACGGTAGGTGCATTCGAGAAATTGGGAAGCGTCCGGAGGCCTCAATACTGATTGGGATGCATAGAGGAGACAAAAAAGACGAAGCGGCTTTCAGAATTTTACGAATTCTTCGGCATTGAGCCCCTCACTAAAAATAATATCATAGGCTAGAAGTCCCTCAAAGAAACAAGGGATGTTGGGAAGCGGAATTCTTTTTCTCGCAAACGTTTAGTTCATGTTGCACAAGGTCACATATGAAGAATTCTGTGCATATAAAACATGCAAACATAGCGGCTCCTAATCTCTGTCGGGAATGTTTTCGAGATAAGGGGATTTGAGAGAATTCAAGCGTACTTCGCCCAAAAATGCTCAGCTTGGGATTACGCTATAGAGCACACCAGCACAGGTAGTTCCACAATTATCAAACCACATCAGAACATAATCTCCTTTAATCAGGACGAGCAATGCAGGCAGTGCGACAACGACACCAGGGCCAAGCATCCGCGACAACCTATGAGGGGTATTGGCTAGCTGGAAATGTCTGGGGGAGTGGGTCAAAATGTAGGATTCAGAAGTCAAGAGAGTTGCGACAACGTGTGTGCGGAATGAAGGGTAAAAGCGGAGCTCATGAAGTAGTAATGTATATAGCCCACAAAAGTGCGAAAAATCAATATGCTATATTATCCTCCAGGTTAAAGGCACTTTCCGCAATAAACTAAGGCTGTTACGTCTTAAATGTGTCAGATGATCCGGTAGGCGATTGTAGAAGTTGCACTGCATTCAAAACTTGCAAAATGGCATGCCAAGCACAGTAAACTTCGATTTTAGGCCCAAAGAAGCCTATGCCGGCCTACTCTTATCAGTGCCGCCATACTAATGCCGTTGTGCTCTCACCCGTCATTTCGTAGTCTCTCTCCGCGCTTTGCAGTGTATCGTCACCTTCTGCATATCACTGTTGATCTTGACCATCCTGCTCTCATCCTATGACCATGATAAAGTGCAAGCAGGAGAGTCATATTGAGGACGGTTTTCATACTTTTTTTCTTCACTACTAAGGCAACTGGCACAATGCACTCCTGCTTTCAAACTCTGCTACCTATGACGTGCAGTCGCGGGGCGTGCCTTAAGTGGAACTGTGACAGGATTTCAAACTGAAAACTGGGATCTCGTACTTTCCAACAGTTCACCTCTTTAGGAGTTATACGTGAAGGAAGTCTTTCTGTGGGTGACTTTTATAGGTGTGCTTTTAAGGGGAAGTACACCCAAACGGGTTTTTTAAGTTTCATTGTTAAAAAAGCTCCTAGAGGCGTTTTTCTTTGAATACGAACTTTTGCAAACGGTTTCGTGGCAATCAGAGAAAGGAAATTCTCCTACGATTCGGCTTTATTGCCTCAGAAAGGTTCATAACTCACGTGCTCAAGGATCCTTTAGCCCGATCGGAACCGTGTACACTGTTTGCATCTAGTTTGCTACGTGTCAGGTAGAAGCTTCCTAGGAAGCACAAATCCTCCTCAAAAAATCTGAAAGTAATGATCAGTGAAATGCTGACATAGCTGGAACAGATCAACCAGACTATGCCGTTCAGAGTTTAGATTTTTATTTTATTTAATTTCATCTGATTTGTGTTTTTGTTTTCTATTGTTTCATGTGTGTTTGATGCTTTCCAAATTGCCGCCGTGTTTTTGACCCTGCAGCGTCCCCACGAATACGGGCTTTGGATGGGGTAAGCGACAAAGCCCCCCCCCCCACAAATCCTACTCGCAACCTCAAAGTGGCGTGGAGGTGACGGTGGACTGTTCCAAAAGCGTACTAATGGGGAGGGTGCCACGTCAGAGCCTGGCGAGCCACGCGTGGTCAAATTTCTTCACGCCGAAAACAGTAAATTATGGGCCTCATTCCCCTTAACCTGACGGAACCACCGACAGGGCTACGTCGGCTGGGACCGCTCGGGCGAGGCTCCAAGAATCACAGGGCGAACGGAGATTCAAGTCGCTCACGGGATGAGCTCGAAGCATTTTATATGGAATTGGAGAAGTTCTAAGGAAGATCATATTTTCTTCAAGGTCATCGTCGGTGATTTCAACGCTAAGATCGGACCAAGAAGATTGACTGAAGAACTTCACATCGGAACTCGCGGAATAGGTGGAATGAGCAGGGTGAAGTGCTGTTCAAGTTTATCATGTAAACCCATACCATCCATGGTAACTCGCAGTTCCAGAAGCCCTACTCTCTACGTTGGACATGGGAAGCTCCCGGTGGACAATTCCATAATGAGATCGACCACTCATCTTCAATCGAAGGTTTTGCCTGACCGATGTCGCTGTTGTTCCTAACTTCTACACGGGATCCGACCACCATCTCCTTTGCGCAAGATTCCGCTTTGCGATGCGAGGAGAAAGAGAGCAAAGTCCAAGAGGCGAAGCCCTAAGACCGTCATCAACTGGGATCACTTCACTTCCCACGCTGGGTTCTGGGAGGATTTCGAGATCGAACATCGACGAGGAATACGAAGGCTTGTCGCACACCTTCATGACTGCGCCAAGAAGTCAGAGAGTTCCAAGATTACCAAGAAGCGTCTATGTCTGGAAACTCTCGAATTGATTCGCCAACGTGGGTCGCACGAGCCGCAAGCAATTGCCACCTGACGTCTGAGCTTGCGAAGCTATGCAGAGAAGCCATAAAGGAAGATCTCAAGGAGAGAAGAGCAGCTGTATTGGTGGAAGCCGCAGAGGCAGGGAAGAGCATCTGCAAAACCCGTCGCGACTTCGCCAACTCCAAGACCAAAATGACCGCCCTCCGACGTCCGGATGAACACTCAACACGCATTCAGAAGGGCAATGGAGAAGGTCATCACGACTTCCACTCTGATCTCTTAGCAGCCACGTCCATCTGTCACCATATCGCTTGGAGCAGGATGGATACGTCGTTTCCTGCGGTTCTCGCTTCTGAAGTCCGACACGCCATCTCGTTGGTAAAGAATCGTACGGTCCCGAAAGAATTAGACCCGAACATCTGAAGAACTCCCGCCAGTTCTTGTCAACAAATCTGGCTCGACTCTTCACGCGCTACCTGTCGGAATGCAGGTGCCCACCTCGTGGAAAACCAGCAAGACTGTGTTGCTGCACAAAGAAGGGAGACCTGTACGACATTGGGCAATTATTGCCCAATCTGCTGCTGTAGTCTACAAACTCTCACACGAGTCATCCTGAATAGGACTGGCAGAACACTTTGAGAAAGGACAGCCATGCGAGCAAGCAGGGTTCGCGAGAGGATTCAGCACGATTGATCACATCCACACGGTCACAAAGCTCATTGAAGTATCGCGAGAGTACAAGATGGCCGCTATGTCTCACGTTCATCGACTTGAAGAAAGCCTTCGACTCCGTTGAGGCAGAAGCGGTTATCGAACTCTGGCAACCAGGGTATTTCTACTCCGTACATCAGGATCCTTCATGAGCTCTACAGGCAACTTCCACGACCAAGATCTCACCATTCTACAAGGAGATCATCATCGATGTGAAGAGAGGTGCGACGCCATCTCGGCCCAAGCTCTTCAGCGCCTCTCTCGAGGACGTCGTGCGTCAACTGGAATGGGAAGACATGGGAGTGAAGATCGATGGTCGGCAACTACACCATCTCCGCTTTGCTGACGACATCGTTTTGATAACACCAAACATCCAGCAAGCGGAACGAATGCTGGCTGAATTCGAACTGCGCGTGTCGGAAAAATCGGTCTACGGCTGAATCTAACGAAGACGACGTTCATGAGAAACGTATTGTTTTCCGATGCCCCATTCGCTCAACGGAACGACCATCTCTGAGTGCTCTAGCGATGTGTACCTGGGTCGTGAAATTAATATGATGAACGACTTAGCACCAGAGCTGAGCAGGAGGAAGCGAGCGGCTTATGGAGCCTTCAAGAACATCGAGGGAGTAGCGAAGAAGACGAAGAACACCAAGCTCCGTGCCCACCTCTTCGATTCCGCGGTCCTTCCTGCCTTGACGTACGCTTCAGAGACTTGAACTCTAAGAAAGCAGGATGAGCATTCGGTCGACGTTAGTCAGCGCGCCATTGAAAAGGCGACGCTCGGAGTTTTCCTACACGCAAGTGAGAGAGAGAATCGGGAGCTCTGCACTCCGCCGACGATCGAAGTTCAGAGACGCCGCCGCATTTGCCAAGTTTTTGAAGATTAGGTGTGCCGGGCACGTCATGCGTTTCGAGGACGACCGCTGGACCAGAGCGATCACTGACTAGGATTCCACGGGATGTCAAGCGAACGCCCAGACGGCCGCCTATGCATGGTCAGAATTCTTCGTAGAAGCTCTGAACGAACGGTATGAAGTTCATCGTGTCCCTCGAGCAGAGAGAGTTCACTGGGCAACTCTTGCACGTTGCAGGGACGAATCGAGACGTTACTGGCGCTTGCTCGAGGAACTCGATGACCAACGGGAGCACAGGATACAGGTGATACACTAAAGACGCTATCAAGCTTCTATGGCGGCTCCACTCCGAAAATAAGGCTGATAATTTTCGAGAGACGGAAACAGAAACTTGCACGGCTAAAAAATAGAAAAACCGCCGTTTCTATCATGCACAATAATTTTGCTCTAGCTCTTACGGTGATTGCCCTGCGATTAATTGCAGAAAGTGACGCGGAAATTTTCAGGCCAACACTAGTCTAACCCTTAGTGTGCTCAGCTTCGTGAAGCCATGCTGTAGTATGCAAACCTACACGATTTTGAGAGCTAGATGACTTCCTATCCCCAATGTTTTCAATTTCCAATAAGTACGATGCCTCGCTGTAGCCTCACTACAGTAAACATTCCCCCGTCACTTATTTTGCACAGAACGTTTGCTCAAATTGCAGTAAGAAGTATTCCCAATCATTCAGCTCATCCGAAAACTCAGAGCACCTCCGGTAAACCACTTCTAAATACATGGAAACTGAAGCACACGGGCGGAGACGGCTCGTCGGCTAGGAGGAGAAGCGAAAGCAGTGTTCTACTAACGTTGCCACTGCTCCGTTCGTTGTAGGCACCTGCACATACTACATACTCAACCCTTCAGCTGGTCACGGATGACTCCTTTGTTGCGGATTCCGCCCCACACGCCTAGCCCTGACGGGAGTACCATGATTTCCAATATACAAGGACTTCCTTGATAAACAATCATGTCAAACAGCAGTTCTTGTCGTCTACAACGAAGATTTCTAAAGCGATCGTTACAGCGCAACGGGATCGAGGCAAAGCTCTGACCAAATCCTCAAAGACTTCAATACTTCAACTATGTCAATCAATGCGTTCGGCACAAGAACGCCTGGTGTCAGCTCCAAACTTTAAGACAACCAATTTTGCAACACTTCGTATGCAGGGCTAGTTTCACTACCTGACTATATGCAGAATGCGGCTGAACGAATGTTTTCACATTTAGAAAGCCAACCTATCTTCGGCTATAATTTCCAGGAAAATCGAAATTTCGACCTGACTAGGCGACCGTGAAACATGTAAACCATAAGTGCTTGTATTGAATATTCTGTGTTTGGAAGATCACCTTCCTGTTATTCTAGTTTCAAACACCTATCAGCAGCTATGACTTTCTGACTATGTTATATTTTTTCAAAAGATTTCTCTAATTACATATTGCAAATACTAATTTATAGCTTTAATAGTCTATTGCAAAATGGATTGTTTTTCGCGTTCTTCGGTTTCCTTTTACGTTTTCTGTCACGACGTTTTGATTGCTTGCTATCAATAGGCCTTTCCAGCTTATTTAGAATTGCGGGCAGAAAAAGAAGGAATCGTTTTATGTCCCATAGTGCATTCTGCGGATTGTTCTCATATCCTGTCGATATCGTGCTTGTCTGAGTATAATCGTGCTTGTGTGAGTATAAACATTGTTTTATATTGTTAGTTAGCGTGGGTTCCGCCGGTTTCATGGTTCTCGCGCCAGCAAATAATGATGATGTGTACGGATGAAAATGTTGTAGGCGGATGCAGCCTGAATCTCCCTCACCGCGCTGACTTCGGTCGAATTCTAGCAGTCCTTGTCATGTGTCCTTATTTTCCGAAGGACAGTTTTTCGTAATGTTTTTTTTGCGTCTTCGATCGCTCTAAATTATGCTGCTTCACACTACGTTGCAGTCGAAACGATATTAACCCATTACCCGTTTGACACTGGCATGCCAACACTTTCACATCAACGATAAGGTCGTCCAGCGTCCACGAGCAGAGTAGTCTCTTCACAACTTTTTAGCCATTTCCATTGGCCTTTACTCTACCTGAAGAGGAGGAGGCCGTGGCCGCATGCCCACTTCAAACGCAATGGTGGCTGCACTTCTAGTGGAATAATGCCATTTTGACACGTTTGTAAAAGTGTCCAATACAAGAATGACAGTTGTCCCTGATAAAAATGTCTTCTGAAAAAGGTGGTCTATGCCATGTTCAAGTTAAAAACGCTGCCGCGCCCTTGCCACTTCCGGAATGTGGAGTGTACTCTTCGTTTTCTTCGTTCGCACCGCTTAGCATCTGGCTCCCATCAGGTATGCTAAATCGCGCATTATTGCCTCTGAACATCTTTCTTCTCTTTGAGTACAACCTACTCTACAACCTACCACCTTGCAGCCACTGAGCGTAAATAAGAGACAGCATTTCCGTTTAGTATGGTTTGTACTGGATTAGGTTATGTTTACAGTGGTTGTAGTAGATGAATAATATTCTTCATTATATTATGCCAGCAAATTTTCCTTTTCCAGCAGCGTTACAAAAAAGGTGAGATCGTCACGAACCCAGGCGGTATTCGAAAAAAATTCAATGGTAAACAATGGCGTCGGCTCTGCTCTAAAGAGGGCTGTAACAAGGTGAGAGTTTGGTGGTGATACAGAGTAAGAACGGCCTTATTTCCTTTTCCCTTCCTTTCTTTACCTTGTTCTCCCACGATTGTAATACAGTGCGTATTTTAAAGTATGTGTACACCCCAAGTTTTGACTCTACACGAACACTTTTGTCTTTGGCGAAATGGAACCTCCACTATTCAATCTCGCAGGTACGTGAACCTTAGGGTACATTACTTTGTAGCATCTTGTGGTCGACTTCATATTTTTAATTACTGGAAAAGTTTCTTCGTACCAAAAGTATGTGGTCGCTTAAGAAAAAATACAAATTTCTTTGCGAGGTTCCTCATGGTTGTCTCTTGTGTAGCATCGCAGCAGTAAATGTTGCCGCCTTGACGTGATGAATTGCATTGCACTGCCAGCTGTTGTGAAAGACATGCTGAGCTGTGATCTCCTGACATTTATAATGATAACAGTCAATAGAACTATGTGACTAATCCTTCATATCGATACTGTTAGCAGGAACCTTTTCTTTGCTGGAAACGAGACAATCGCTGCCGCGTTCTGCTGCTGTAGAACATGTTTCCTGCATCGCCCATTTCTCAAAGAGAGAAATGTGAGACTCGGCCACTTATTCATATTCCCGACCTATGCTTCATGTCGCAGAAGGAGGCTCCATTTTTCCGCTCTTTCTAAAGCCATAGCAAACACATGTACACCCAATCCAAAGTTGCTTTCCGTGGAATTAGGAGTTACCTACTAAGGCCACTCCAAATTCACCAAATCCGTCCGAACGACAATACTGAACTTTTTCTCTCCAGGAAGATTGTCAAACTAGAAAATGTTCATGAGATGTTGGCCATTCTTAACTTGGAAGAAAACCTAGCAGTTTCTCTCCAGACTCTACCTTATGTTATGATGTTGCAGCATTTCCAAGGACAGATCCTAATCTTGCCATTTGTTCCTGAGCAGTTAATCTGGAAGCATTTTTCACGTTGGTTTATGAAGCACACTCGTTTAACCGGAGCGAGAACGGTATTTCTCAAGGCTAGCAAACTTTCGAAGCGTTTTCCTGATCAACACACCGAAAGTTATCCTGGATTACTCAGGCAGTTCTGCCGTTATTCTAAGCAAGAAGAGAGTCTGAATAGTTCCACTGACTGTTATCATTTTGAAAACGTCAGGAGATCACGGCTCAGCATGTCTTTTACAACAGCCGGCAGTGCAGTGTACATCACCTCAAGGCGGCAATATTTGCTGTTTGCGACGCTTAACGCGCGACAGCAAAGAGAAATCTCATTCAGGAACATGCCGGATTGAAGGAGCAACCTGTACAAAATCATATAAGAGCTACCAGAGTTTTATAGCAAAGATTTTTTATTTTTCCTAAGTGTCCACATAATTTTGATACGAAGAAACTTCGTCGAGTAGTAAAAAAATGTGAAGTCGCCTACAAGATGCTGCGAAGTAAAGTACCCAACGTTTCCGTTCCCAAAGTTTCGAACACTGGAAGTCCCATTTCCCAAAAGCAAAGGCGTTCTTGTATTTTATTGTGTTGAAGAATTTGGTGTGTCCACATGCTTCTGTTGAGCACTGTATGAGGATTTTTGGATGAGGACGCGCGATTAACAACATATGGTGATGAAACACAGTAAGGCTAGGAGAGACTGAGTGTCAAATGATGCATTCAGACATTAAACTCTTACTTAAGTAAGAGCAGCAGTAGCAGTGGAGAGTTTTACTATCCTCCCTTTTGCACTGTTTATGTCAGGTTATTTGGGTGAGTATTCTTATCGTATTTGTCTAAACTTGTTCGCTACAAATAGCCACTCAAAAAGCAGTTTTCGCAATCTGATGCTTCACGATTATCGACAGAGGCATGATTCTTGAACAGAGTTGAAGAACACCACTGAAGCACTCGAATTTATTATTTATTATTAATTTATTATTCATGAGGCTACACTTAATAAAGTTGTCAATTATTTTAAGTACAAATATAAACCTAACAGTCACAAAGTTAACCTACTTCAACAGCATCTACGTTTGTGTTACCATAGTAAAGTCAAACCGCTTCTCACTAACAAGTGAGGTCGTTCGCGTGGTGAGCTTTTTCAAAATGGTCTTGTGCATATTGTAGGGGCATATACGAGGACCTCAACAGTGAGGCTCATTTTCGCTGCGCGCTTCTGGGAATAAAAAAAACGTAAAAAAAGTCGATGGTTCGGATCCCACCGAGGACAAAGTTTTGCTTTCCTGCAGTTTTTCATTTTTTGGATCCATGTTTGTCTAAGTAATTGGTCCTAACAAAAACATTCACGATAAACTGAACAAGCCGACTTTTATGGAGCAAAGCTACTTTTTCCTTCGAATTCGTTCGTATGCACAGACTCAGCTCTTCGGCGCTATACCGGTGCCAGATGGCACTGTAACCGAAAATAAAGTCTAGAATCGTGATCAGGACTGTCGATTACCCCTAGGAGCAAGTTTTGAGCGAAAATTTTTTTTTGACTTTTTTGGGTTGTAGGTGGCCGACGAAATGGTCGGCAGTGTGAGCGGAGTCTCAAATCTTCGTAACAGCGATGCGTATCGTTGACGCTACGGACCCCGGACAACCCAATAAGCAAACCCAAGAAGGTCAAAACAATTGTTTTGACCGAAAGTTCGTGTTTAGTGGTAATCAGTGGCCCTGATCACAAATTTAACACCTATTCTTGGCATCCACGCAATTTGGCGACAGAATAGCGGTGAACGTTCCCTATATTGGTGTACATAACGAATTCCATGGAAAGAAGATGTGGCCCCAAATTGTCTATAATTGACACCACTTTTCGCAATCAGATCCACTGTATAGCCTATGAGGATCAACGTCCAGCAACAATCTTGTTCAGTGGTGCGTGAAAATCGAAATAGTTGAATAGCACTGACTCACGAGGTATAGCTACTCGGAATGTGCCCATAAATGGCAAGTATCCGAGCTATATTCATGCGCAGACACTAATGGAAGCGAGAACAGCGAAACCTGAAAAATGCAAAAAGTCGCGACGCAAGGGGAGTCGAACCATCAACCCCAGCCTCACTATCCGATTGCGAAACCTCCACTCTATCCGCTAGGCCATCCGAAGCTCAACTGTGCTAGCGCTGTTATCGTTGATGGAACCACTGCAAGAAGCCGTTCACCCTTGAGCACGTGACCCAAGTTGGAAGCCCACTTGCGGCGATTTCTCGCTTCGATTCAAATAGCCCCTTTATAGGGACCCCCACTCAGCAACTGGTCAAAGTTGCAAGTGAGCTTCGCCGTATAGAGGCCCAGAGCGAAGCAGATTCCAAAGATTTCTTTTCACTCGTTTTTTACCTTTCCTGGAAGCGCGCAGCGAAAATGAAGCACACTTTTCAGGCCCTTGCATGAGCCCCTACAGTATGCAGAAAACCGTTTTCGAAAAGCGCACCACGCCCTGAACGACCTCCCTTGTAAGAATAATATCATTCATATAGGAGAGCAAGCACCTTACGACTTGATCAAGCAATATCAGGACAACTATATTTTTTGTCCTCTGGCTAGTAACAGCTAGTAACAACTAAGGAATTACATGTAAAAAATTCTACTTAATCAAGGTGATGAAACAAATGAGAATAAGCTATGACGCAGCTAATGGCACATTCGTATATGGAGACAGTAACAGAACGTATAAATTTGTGAGGTCGGGTAACAAATATCCGATGATACTGAAGCACAAATTCTTCTGTGTAAGGAACAACCCTCAATATAGAAATTGATTCAGATCTACCAACTATATACGCTCTGCCTAAACTGCATAAGGATTCGGTCAAGCTCAGATATATTACTGGCGCACATAGCAGTAGCATCAAACCCTAGCTAAAGAACTACATGCTATTTTCAAACATTTTAAAAACCATTTCATGAACTATGCAAAAGTGATGCAAAACCGAAACAGAACGATTAAGACTTACTGGTCGATAGACAACATCAGTATAAGTTAGGACCTGACTAATATTGCCTACGGCAATGTTAAAATATATACTGCCGATTTCACTGACATACAAACTTAGAACATAGCTTCATTACCAGGAATATGCAACAGCTTATGAGCATCTGCTTCAAAAATGCCAATAAGGCGTTCATTGCTAGTAATGGTTATCATGTTTTTTACTCAGACGGTAGAGCAAATAAAAGCAACTACAGATACTACAAAGCTACCGACTTAATATATCTTATCGATTACTTATTGCGTAACAGTTTTGTATTTTTGCTGGTAATATATTCAATCAGACTGAAGGTGTTCCACAGAGAGGCAACTTCAGCCCGCTGTTGGCAAATCTTACGTTGTCAATCATAGAATACAATTATGCAAAATGCAATAGATTCAATGCTAGTAAATTGCTCATTCCATATAGCTATATGGATGATCTCCTAGTCATACATAACCAGTCTGAGAATGAAGTAGATAAACAACTCGCCGAGGTCTATAGAAATACCCTTCATTGAAGAAGACTTACACAACTGAGCTATACAGTAATCGTTTGGACTTACCAATCAATATAGTAAACGGCCAAATTACTACTGGTTTACATAATAAAACAGATGACTTTAACTTTAAAGCATTAGATTCCCACACAGTGATTCAAATATCTCCACTAACACAAAGCTTCCGTTATTTACACAGAAACCCTTAGGATAGCCAACACCTGTATTTGTTTTGATACGTTTATAAGAAGGATATCGGATATCGTAAGAATGCTTTATAGCAATGGTTACAGCGAGGACTTCATTATAGCTAGTATAGTGGAAAGTATTTATAGAAATAAACTCATATGTTGCAAATACTCTACTACGAATGATTGCGGTAGCATAAGCAGATTAGTCCGAGGTATTCTAAGTGGTTTTTTCGTTTAACTGGTGCCTATG
Source organism: Cooperia oncophora (assembly GCA_036418165.1). Classification (NCBI taxonomy): domain Eukaryota; kingdom Metazoa; phylum Nematoda; class Chromadorea; order Rhabditida; family Trichostrongylidae; genus Cooperia; species Cooperia oncophora. Next base: position 57,236 of record MU966964.1, on the reverse strand, counting down.
TAACCCATTTTTTTACCTGCATGTATCGTGTAATAATTTCGGATAGTTATAATGTAACATCAAGTGATAGTCTGTTTTTCGTAATTATTATACGATGCCCTACTCACGTTGACCAATAAATTAGCATTCTTAATCATCTCAGTCTTTATCGTTTTCAACTTTATTCCTTATAAACTTGCTGCAATTGATTTTTCTTCCTTTCCTCACTGAGGAGCATGGAAGGAGGAATATGCTTTTGCTCGGCTTCCGTCTAAGGGCACGTGCGAAACGGAAGCTGAGCTATCACTTTGCTTTCGACCCCCCTCAATAACACTCAATTATTAGATTTTACAACATAGTCCATTAATCTCAGTTTCAATGATTTTTCTTGAAATAGAAGAAAAAAGAAAAACATTTCAGTTGGTTAACCAAGTTTTATACCACTTGTGCCAACAATACTAACACTGGAACGATCACTCAAGATCAGGATCTGAAATATAACGTGACATCTAACGAAATTTCGAGAGCGGACATGAGCATGGTATCAACCTGCCAGATATTGTTCGCTGTATTAGGTTATGGAGAGCAGGGTACGCCATTGCGTTGTGATCATTTCCTGAAAAATACGATCCCCCTCCGAATAAGGGTCTTGATACGACCCCCCTGTACATTGCAAACGCTCTGTTTCGCGTCGTTTTCCTTTGCTTCTTTGGCCGCGCTGTCAACAACAAACCCTCGCAAAACATTAAAATTAAGCGTGAAGGATACGGTAGCCAAAAAGCGCGCAAGGAGTGTAATTGCATCCAATCGCCCATGCGCTGCGTCCCTCTTGCATTACACGTCACCCACATGCAGCGCGCAACCCCGTTGAAAGTAAAACTCTCGGAGAGGGGGAAGTGGGGATGAGTAGAGCTAGGTTGGCTCTTGTTATCTGGATTTGACGATTTCTGAAACATTTCTTTTCTAGAAAGTTTTCACCCTTTGATGCTCCTTGTGATCCTCTTTGTGAACATGGGGGCCGCAACCCCGAGTCGCCACGCTATGGACATCCATGGCAAGCTTCATACACTGCCTTTCAAAAAAAAAGAACTGTGGCCGGACGCTTGAGGCCTTCCACTTTCCAGCACAACTTCATTTTATTGTTAGGCCTGCTATTCGAAAAATCTCCCCTTGTGATCATCTCCGTGACCAAACTGCCTTACGATCCAAAAAATCAACACCGCCGACGCCATAAAAACCTGCCGCTTGGTTCAAAAACTTTGTGTGGCTTTTGAAACGCATGTTTTTTGCCAAGGATGTCAAGAACATTCATTGGGCGGCCAATTGGCATCACCTCTGCGATGCGCCATGCACAACGCTTTCACGCATAGCTAATTGGGAAGTGCACCTCCTACAAATTGCTTCCTAGGTGCACGAGAGATTGTGCTCCGAGAAAGAAAGGTTCCGGAGGTGTACTTTCATCTGTTTAATAATTCATGGCGCGATATTTATTTGGCGCGGAGGTTGTGTAGTGACAAGTGGGGCGCTTACCACTCGCGCGATATGCCGGCAAATCCGGCTCGACCTCGCCCACGCCAACTAAGCCTACTACCTCCGTGGACTGTGAAATGGTACCAGATTCGTCTGGGAGGATGAAACACTGACCCTTAACACGGATCTCACCGCAAGTCATCGTATAGGCCACATCGCATTTAATACGGCCACTACCATTCTAGATAGAAGTAGAGTGCGTGCCCACGAAGAGGTTGATCAACGGCGGAGACTTCATGCTTCTTTCTTTTTATTTATTCATGACGTCATTGTGGGCGACCATCGTAGTTTCTGTCATCGCCCATTCTCACTTCTGCGCTAGTATGTTGCTTCTGTCTTGTGTGGGTCTCTTCAAGGGCTCATCACATGGATAATCATTTATCATTGAAGCTGAACGACATCTGGGTATCGCTGCACCCTCACATCAAAAAGGTCCCCGCGTTTACGACTCTCCCCCGATCCATCGCGGGCAAATACGACCCCCCCCCCTTGTGATGATCACAACGATGGCGTGCTCTGATGGAGAGTCACAGAATCGGGCGCAGGGCACGCCCTGCCGCAGGGGAGAGTTCTCGGAAAATACGACCTTCTTCAATTTCGTCATTTGCAGCGAGCCCCCTTCCACACCCCATCTACCTACTATCTTGCCGACTTTTTCTATTTTACTACCACTTTCTCCGAAATTCCCCAAAAAGAAAAGCGAAAACTTTCTCACTTGTTTCCCAAAAACTTGTCATCGAGCGGGGGGGGGGCGGGACGAGTATATAGGCAAAAATATTCCCAGTTTCTTCCCAAAAACTTGCCGTCGTAGTGGGAAGTAGGAGGGGTATATAGCACCCCCGTACCCTCCCCCCGCCCCTCACCCCACCTTCCTTCTCAACGAGGAACGGATACAACCTCACTGCTCATTGCAGTTCTCCTAACGATATGAATAGCGAACATGAAGCAGAAAAGTCACTTGTAAAAAAAATTTTTCAGATTAGCACTTAGTAATTTTTTGGATAAATATACGGCTACGGTCAAAGTGTTTCGAGAAATACAGAAGGTGAGAATACGAATCTCGATTTTCAACGCAATTTAGCTTTTATTGCTTCAGTCTTCCGAAATCAGTCCGGTTTTTACCAAGTTTTCCTCTGGGAGCAAATTTGGCTGAAAATTTGTCTGTCGGGGTAGTTTGACCTTCTGAAGACGATATTACACCCCCTTGGCCCAAAACTGCTTGGTGCGCGCAATAGGCGCTACGTTGACGAAAGATTTTGCCCTACTCCTTTACTCTTCGCTAGAACGGTGCAGTCAACGCAGAGGACGCACGCCTGATCGGCGCCTAGCGCCGGCACCGATCAGGCATGCTTCCTTTGCGTTGATTGCAAGCGATTGAGAATTTCGTGTTCACGGCGTCAAACTACCCCAGGAGACAAATTTTCAGCTAATCTGGTGATTTACAGTATTTTGGCGCCGGCGCTTGTAGCGGCGCCAGGCGGTTTCGTGGCAAGCGATTGTGATATTCGTGTTCACGGCGTCGAACTACCCCAGAAGCCAAGTTTTCAACTAATTTGATGATTTACGGTATTTTGGGGCCGGCGCCTGTAGCGTTGAAAATCGTGATTCGTATTCTCACCTTTTGCATTTCTTGGAAAATACTTTGATCGTAGCCATACATTTATCCAGAAAATTACTAAGTTTATACGGAGAAAAATGTGCCGTCCCATGGGCAACTGAAAAAAACGGCTCGTCGTCAACGTGTTGAAAAACTCCACGAGACTGTGAGAGGAAGATCATATAATGGAGTCGTCCGATGTGACAGCATTATAAACAAAGGTCTCCGAAAAGGTTGCGATACAAGCCTCTCCGAGATCCTTATTGCATACGAATGTGCTAGGTTTGATCTAACCCGAAGAGAAGGCTTGCCCTGAATGTTCTCTATGACCGACTCTGCGTAACCCCTTGCTGCGTGATCTTTCTATTTGGGAGGAGTGGGGACCACGTAACCTCAGGAATTATCCCTACCTTCACTTGCCAGCAGTGCAAGAGTGAATATTTGGGAAAACGGGAATCTCAATATGGGTCAGGATGAAGGCGCACTGGGGACTCAAGGTTAAAGGGGTAGGGAATGCACGCTCCGTTTGGTGATCACAGAGCACAAAAACACCAAGTTGTGGACTTTGTGATCAAAGCACGATCCTGGCGCACAGGTCTTAGCACTGAGGCGATTGAAGCTCAATGGATTGCGGCTATGAATATCTAGATCAACAGGAAGGAAGAGTGGTTCGTAATTGTTAGAAAGTTAGCATCCTTCGAGGGCGTGTGCGCTTGTTTTGATTCACTCAACCAGTACAATCGCCTTTTCTTCAAAGCTTTCGAGCCTAGCCTCAGCAATTTAGAATTCGAACTTGATCATTCATTTCTGTTGTCATCGCGAGTGACCCGACTTTCACAACCTCAAAGGTGTTTTTCCCGGTTTCGACGCAATACTCTCATTATGTTTAGTTTTAGCTTGATGTGATCCCCTGAAACCTATTACTTGCAGTCTGCGACTTTCAATCTATTTGAAAGCACCTTAGTCCTGAGACTCGTAGTGCCCACTGCAGTTAAACATTCGTGAAGCTTCTGTTTCTCTTCTCTGTTTTTTCCTCTGTTCTTTAGTGCAGTGTGAAATAGCTATGGTGTGTATAAGTTTGATGATGTGCTACGGCTTGCAAGCTACGGAAAAGGCGCTACCCTGTATCCTCATTCGTAGAAAACATCTGTATCAATCTTCTCGGGAGGGTGACAACTCCCAGAATTGACCGCTTTGAGGACGCTTGTTGAAAGCAGCTGCAGCTGTCTGAATTCACAAAAGATCATATAGTTCGCTCTGGCGTAATTCTCTCTGAAAATAAGGCCTCACAATTCCCAGTTTTTGACATAATATTGGGCTGACAAGAACACGGAAGTTTTTATTGCTGCATTTGCAATAGGTTGAGGGAAAGAACGCTGAATGCTGAAGCAGTCCATAACATTTGTAGCGCTTGCTGTGATAGAACAGCTGGATTGTCTGCTGTCAAGGAACGGCTGCCAAATCTGAATAGAATAGGAGTTTTCAACGATTAGCAGCGAGAGGGTCGTAACCTTCAGGTGGATCGTTATGTGATCATAAATCGCATGGACGTCGGATTGAGTGCTAGTCAAACTGTATTGGTTACGAACTTCGTATTCTCTGCTATCGGTTCTGTTATTAGTTCAGACCACTTCCAAGTTAAAATTTTCAGAAGATAACATTGTTATATAAACAACGTAGGAGACCCGAAATTTTTGGAGTGCGACTGTATCTTTTCCTGCACTCGAGGCTGGGAACAACATTTGATGGGTGGCCGATGTTCCAGCGAGTCCACTTTCTCGAAGCCTGAAAGAATGGAAATCGACTTGTGCAGTAAGCGACCACATGTTCCACTCCCTCACAGAGATTGTCAACCCCATCTTACCCACCACATAAGAAAGGGAGAGGAAATTCCCGTAGCTCACCATATCGACCAGACAGCTACCAATAGCACAGTACAGAGAGCTCTTGAACCGATCGAATTCAGAGTACTTTGAGAACGCTAGCCTCACATAGGGATCACTTCCCGCGTAACTGACGGACACTCCCCCCTCTCCAGCTCCCATTTTGGATCTCTGACCGGGATCTTCTTCTTCTTATTCTTTAGCTTTGCCCCGCTCTGTAGCGGGGTCCGCTCTACTGATTTTCTTACGCCATTTATCCCGGTCGAATGCCTGATCAGGGTGGGCACCAACTATCTTTAAGTCCGCGTGCAGCATGTCAAGCCAGCGCTGCCTAGGGCGTCCTTTAGGTCGTTTGCCGAGCACCTCAAGCTGGAGAGCAGTCTTACGGACGGTGTCCGCCTTCGAGCGAAGTAGTGGCCATACCAGCTACGGAAGCTACGCCGAATCTCTTGCGTATGTCATCGTTGCAAATCCGATCCATACGCGTGACACCGGCCGTCCAGCGAAGCATTTTCACCTTCATCACACTAAGACGGGCTTCGACTTCTTTGTTTGCAGGCCAGCATTCAGTTCCGTTCAACGCTACTGGTCCAACCACATTTCTATAAATCTTCGATTTGAGGCGCTCAGGTATGGTCTTGTCGCAGAGAATTCCAGTCATCGAGCGCCATTTCGCCCATGTTGCACTCACACGGAGAGTTTAGCGCTCTGAGGTCAGAGTCGCCTATCAAGCATTTTCCCCCGATCCAAAATACTTGGAGGCTCTTGTCGTGTAGCTAATGCCACTGACCTTAATGGAATCGGACTCAATGTATCCGTCGTCAAGTGGCTGCGGTCTTCTTGATGTTCAACTGAGTCCGAACCTTGTCAGCGCGATCAAACCGTTGGGTGTGCTGGGACCTGTTGTGCAAGGTCGCACTATCTTACACTGGCTCAGGCGGCCCCAACTGCTAGAGAAGCGGTCCACGACTCGGTTTCTGATATCTCGTGGAGATTGCATCTAAGAACGACCATTAAAAAGAAAGGTGGGAGAGGGCTGACCTTGATGCACAGCGACCGTGATGCGGAAATTCCTTGTGAGTGCCTGCTGGTGTACGCACACTGTGCTCTTTGAGGTGCAGTACAGGGATGCGCACCCACTCTACTAGAGCTCTTCGGAACGCCGTGTTGCCGCAAGGCGTGCCATATTAACTTCAACGCCGAACACGATCGGATGCCTTTTCTAGGTCCAGGAAAGCTAGATGCAGAGGTTTTCGCTTCTCGCGCATGTCTTCCAGCAGAAGACGCGCGGCATGTATGGCGTCGATGGTGCGTACAGCTGCGCAAAAGCCGCACTGGTTGATAGAAAGCTGGACGATCGCGGATACGCCTGTCAAACAATTCGCTTCGAAGATTTTCATGGCTGTGTGACAGCCAGGCGAATCGGATGGTAGCTCGAGCATTCCGGCCGGGCTGTCCTTCTCTTCCAAACTGGAATCGTCGTGCTTTTCTTGGCCCGTCACCGAATTCCAGCAGAACTCCACCAATGCCTCCATAAGTCGGCTGCTACGGTCGCCAAGGTCCTGTTGCTTTGCCTGACTTACATCTTTTGAGAGCCGCTTCTGTCTCTTCTACGGTTACTTTCTGTACGGGGCCGTATACTGCGGAGACGGAAGGGATGGCGGGGCATACTCTACGGTTGAAATTCTCAAAGAAGTCGTGCCATCTCCTGAGCACCCTCTTCCAGTCCATCAAAAGACGGCCATGCTCGTCGTTGACGCCAGGGAATTTCTCGATATCTTCGGTCTGACGAGCCGAGCCTTGGCCAAGTCGGTAGAGGTCGCTCTTTATCGCGCGAATCTAATTCTTACTCTGACATCTTTGAAGTGGGCGTCCTTCGCTGCAGCCACAGGCCTTCTTTGCGTGCATTCTTCGCTTCTTTGTACTTATGCAGCTACTAGCTGACCTTGTCGTTAAAAAAAGCGTGCGTATCTCTTCTTCATCTCGCGAACCGTTTCTTTGACATAGTCTGTCCACACGGCTGCTTACGCAATTCTACGCCTTCCAGGCTTCGTGATGTCGAGTTCGGAACGAGAGCGGCCTCATGTGTCGCCTTAGTAGCACTTCTCCAGATCTTCATCGACAGTCGTGACGGTGGGACGTCTGATACGAGAGATTACAGTTGGCTCCTTTTCTTTCCAACGCCACCATTTGATCGCTCTCGACCACATCGCTCGACCGTCTCGAACTGAAGCCTTGCGATCTTTAGCGTTGCAAATACAGTGGGCATGCTGCGTGGCGAACTGTCTCGTACGGCACAAGTTTCGCATCGCGTGATGAGCCTTGGCCGCCGGTGATCTCATACAAGACGAAGTCGATCCTGCGTTTGAGACCTCCACTGTAGAAGCTGATCAAGGTGGACATCAACGCTTACGAAACCTCTGTAATTCGCGATGACTGGGTTATGAGCTTTCCATATAGGATTCGCTCCCCCATCGAGCGTTTACCGTGGTCCATAAACAGAAACCAGCATACACCTGTACCGTCTTTCGTAGCACCCTACCGTGGCCATTTAAGGTCACCCGGCAAACTATTCACGAGTCTTGTGACGGTATCTCACTGTCTTCTCTTCAAGCAGGGACCCAGAACTCGTCCTTGGATCGCTCGAGAGCATCGCCGTTTTGTGGAGGTCAAGGCCAGCGAATTCTCGCTTCCCTTAGAAATGATAGCAGCCGCTGATTCGATAGCAAATAAACGATCTTTAATGCAACACGGCGGTCGTCAGAGCGCTTCTACGCTTGCTGTCCCGAGTCCCAGAAACGTTGCGATACTAATTACAAGCCACTCCGTTTGTGCGTTTTCGGTTTGCCACCATAGAAGGGCTTTGAGCCTCGACCAATGTTCCCTTGATTTTGCAAGCTAGCCGACCATCATCGTTCCTGCGCGCACAACAGGTCATATACGATCTGCGCGCCAGTTGAGGCAACTAATACACGGATCTACGGCTGATCTAGGCTTCCAACTCTCGAACACTTAGAAAGCTGTTCTCGACGCTACAAGAGAGGTGTATACAGTAAGGAACATAGGAGAGTATGGCTGGGAAAGAATTGAATAAGAAAAATTGTTCACTGGGAGGGGTATACGTATGTGCGAATGAAATGGCAATGTTTGAAAGCCTTCCAAAAAAAAGCTTACTCGATGGGATAGCCACTGGCTGAGGCAGGCATAGCCGAAGTGGTTAAGAGTGTAGACCATAACTCTCAATCTGAGCCAACGAGTTGCGGTCCGCTGCCGGCAGCAAACCTGCCCTGCAAAAATTGCAACAAATGGGGACGATAGACCAGCGTCAGCCAGGTTGACAAGGCCTGGCTGATGGAGGAACCCGTCACAACAACCATGACAAGTCGCAAATACGATCAGTGTAAAAAGCTAGGACGTCACCCGGAAGTGCGTCGCGCAGAACACCTCGCCCGAGGTCTACTGTGGTTAGATGCGAGGCTTACCGAGGGGTGAATGACCGGTCAAAGAAGCTAGTTTGAATTGTGACTGGCCTGAACAGTGGGTCGCTCACCGGGACCTCTCGTGAGATGCCGACCTTTTGAGACGCAGAATATCCAGTCCTATTGCCTGCAGGAAACGCGATGGAAGGGTGCGAAGTGACCGCGAGCGATTGGGAGAAGGCGTCAAACTACTCATCCTACAATGGCAGCAGACCCAAAACGAATGGCGTTGCGGTGGCAGACATCACTCAAAGACTTGCGGTCTCCCCTGTGAACAGGATCAGTGACCGGATCATGGGAGTGAGATGGACACGAAGCAGGGGTAGCTGGACAGTACAATGACCCGTGTACGCACCACAATCCGGCTGCTCTGAAGCCGAAAAGATGAGTCTACTTGACTCTGGACGAGCTATAAGAATCGTTCCGGAAGAGGACTATCTCAACCTAGCTGGAGATCTGAATGATCATGCTTGGGAGGACAGAAGGGGTCTAGGAAGGTGGCACGGAGGTCAAGGGAATAGGGACAAAGAACGCTGAGGAGGACGAGATCCTTGACGCTAGCAACAGCCCCACCGACTTAGCAATCTGCAGCACCTTCTTCGCGAAAAGGAGGACAAAAGGTAGATCGCTAAACAAGCAGTGAGAGGGAGACAACGAATATCGACCATGTCCTGGTCAGAAGATCGTCCTCTCAAACATCAGGATATCAAGGTAAGCTGCCTGGGGGAGAGCTGAGCCCTCAGACACAGGCCCCTCCTGGCAGACATCGCCATCTCCCAGACAAGGTGAGAGCAGACGAGACCTTCGGTGGTGGAAAATGGCGTAGAAAAATGATAGCTCGTCCGAAAGAAGACTGGAGGCTTGGGCCCCAGACCCACATGGGCGCATCAGGCCGCTGGACCTACGCAGCAAGAGGTCATCCTACAATGTGCAAGGAGGTCCATGGGAGAAGAGCGGCGAGTGTATCAGAGAGACAAGGCAGCGCTGGTTCCGAAGTCCAGAAGAATCGTCAGCAGAAGAAGGAAGCATACAAGGCCGTTGCTAAGGCAAGAATAACGAACATGGCCCCTGTACGACATAGCTGGAAGGCCGATGAAGGGGCAAGTTCGTTCTTCCGCCGTGCTAAAGCTCGGGCAATCGCGCAAGTTCAGGACATCAGGGTCGTAAATGACTGTGAAGGGCAGCAACGGGGCCATTCTCAGGAAACCAGGCCGAAGTGCAGGAAGAGGTGGGAAGAATACTTTTGACGGGAGCTTCTGAACGAAGATCCCCCCGCAATGACAGCCTACAAAAAAGAGAGAGGGACGGCAGGTCGCACAGTGCCTGGACGGATTATGAACGTCCGCAGGGAGCTAGCGGAGAATGAAAGTTGGGAAGCAGTGGCTCGCAAGACGGGGTACCATAGAGGCAGTGAAGGCCGCTTAAGAGGAGCATGGGGTGAGTTTGGCTTCACGCATTCCTAAACAACGTAACAGTTGAAGGAAGGATGCCTAATGGCGTGAGGAGCAGCACAATCGTTCCCCATCTTCAACAGCAGCAAGGGACGCGACGGCAAGTGCTCCCACTGCCGCGGGATCAAGCTGCTCTGCCATACCATGAAGCTGTAGCGAGCGCCTAGTCAACACTAGCTGGGGGAGCTTGTTGCGTATCTCGCAGGAACATTTCGGACTTCCATGCTCGAGAGGTCCACCAGACCGAATGGGCCATCTTCATCGCCAGACAAGCTGATGGAGAAGTACCGAGAAAAGCGCGAACCTGCTACCGATAGCGCTATCCTGGACGGCTTGAAGAAGGCATTCGACCGCCTGCCAAGGCCTGTATTCTGGAGAGCGCTCAGAGAACGTAACGTCCGAAGCACCTCATGCTCCATAGTGAAGGACATGTACGATGGGGGCTAAAGCAGCTGTACGCACCCCTCACGGCTTGACAAAGGAGGTAAAGCATTACGGTCGGGGGTAACAAAGGGTAGCTAGGCCGTCCTCTTCCTCCTACCTAGAGTGTATGGCAACAGAACTCATCGGAGGGACCCACTTGAAACCATCCTCTATGTGCCGACATCGCCCTGATAGCGGACCAGTAGGGAGGACTCAGGACACAGGTCAAGCGGTGCAGGATGTGCTCGCCTGCCGAATGGACTGTCCGGCCTGAACGTAAAGGACCACAGTTCTTAAGCTCCGGAGTGGCCGCGTCATCGCTAGATCGCCATGGCGAGAAGCATCGATAAGGGCCGGGGATTTCCAGACCTGGGACACCTAGCAGCTGATGCAGGCGGTGGACTAGCGGTGACGGCCCCGAATCAACGCGCCTGGATGAACAGTGAGGGAGTCCACTTGGCAATCCCTGTGCGGACCCGGCGGTGCTCGAGAACTGCCTCAGGGCAAGGTGAACTGGGCTGTGGTAAGGCCACAATGCTCTTATCGGCGTGAGTGCTGGCCTATCTGCCAGAACATGAAGGCAGCTTCACTTCCTCAGGCTGAAATGGAGGATGCTGAGATGGGCCTCGGCTGACACGGCTCGACAAGACTCAGAAACGGGACTGTCAGAGCAGTCACAGCTCGTCGGCGGCTACAGACGGCTCCTTATGCCAGCTGAAGGTCCGGGCACGCCATCTTGTGATCGCACAACGAGGGGTTGTCGTATTTGCCGCGATGGAGGGCGGGCGGGGGTCGTAACGCATGGCCATGTTGAGTGGAGGTGATACAACGGTAAAGGAAAAGAAGCTCAAAAGGGACGTATTAGATGACAAAAATAATCTAGGCACCTATCGAACTATTCTAGGCCAAGAAAAAAACATTTGCTGAATACTTTTTACCTCCCTCCTCACAGAAAATCTAGACACTTCCGCCACCTCAAAGCTCCTATCTGGTCTAGATATCCTATCCAGTAATCTCAAATCTACGAAAAGAATCATTCCAAAAGCTACCTAGAAACCGCAGAAACGATAACTGAATCCTAAGCAATTTCCTCACGCAAAATCAATCTCGAGCCAGGACAAGAACAAAGCCACAACTTAACAAGAAGCAAACACATCAAAATAATTACGAATCAAAATGGATAAGAAGGAAACTCAAGCCAAGGCTCAGCTGGGAACCGGAATACGGATTACTTTTTAAATTTTGCTGTTCG
>MU966964.1:17213-45542 GCA_036418165.1 Cooperia oncophora | reverse complement strand
GAAGAAGAAGAAGAAGAAGGAGTAGCCACTGGCTCTCTCTGGGAAACCCGCTTCACACAGAGAAGAAGTATCGGCCGGCTTCGCTGGCCAATCCGACTGGTAACCTGTGAAATTTGGACTATCATGTTTTCTTGATTGCCTATCTGCAATATTTCACTGACGAAGCGGAAACGGATCACCATTTCCATATGCTAACATACAGAGAGAGGGCAACAGCAATAGCCGTCATTGATCAAGAAAAAAAAAGAGAAAAAGCAGACTCGCGTTTCTTCGTTTTTTTTCTGTAGCACGGTGCTTGTTATTTTTTTTCCTATTATAACTTATACACCTCAAGAACCAGCTCGGAGACAAGCGAATTCTCGCTTCCCCTTAGAAATTCTTTACTGTTAGTTCAGCTACAGTCACACTGCATGTGACAGTGCCTATTAAATAAAAAAATCCTCTCGGTGATATTAGTAGTGATGCTAATGTATATTTTTGCAACTATTCGGGGAATAGAGGGCTTCACGTTGAACCCTCCCGGCCAATATAAACGATTAGCTTGTTGATCAGTTAGACATTCATAAAAGAATGCTGTCTGGGCGCAGTCATGTCCGATCACAAGAAAAAGAATGCAGGTTGTTCGGCAGTGGAGAGGAGTGACACCGCCATGAATGTCGCTGATGTTCGAAAACGCATTGACAGCATCCTCTACAGTTCCAGAGGACAAGAATGTTCACCACTGAGTACACATCTTTGACACAGGCCGACCTGAAAGGATGCTCGATTGAATGGAATTTTTTAGACCGGGGAAGGTCAACTTGTTGCTATGGCCATTAGGATGGATGCATATTGACGTCTGCGTCGAGAGAAGCTGAACTCAAAACTTCTTTTAGAATTTGCGGAACACTTTTCTAGGAGCCTCTAGGAGCTAAGGCGAGAAATTCTGCAGCATCGCCACCGCCAGCTCTCCTCTATGCTCGCTCTTCAGTTCGAGAATCAACAGTTCTAAGCGGTCAGTAGTGTAATGGATAGCTATGTTGTATCACAGATGCAAGGTTAGGAGTTTCATTCCCTGGCATACTCTTCTTTTGCTTTTTCACTAGAACATCTCCAGTGGGTCCAGAAAGCTTATGTGATCCGTTATTTTGCCGTTCTGTAAGTCAAAAAAGTTCGCTTATTTCCTGACTCTGGCAGGCTTTCACCTAGTTCGTGGCAAGGGAAGAGTCAAAGAGTCAGAGAGTCTCTTGAATAGTTGTGACTATTCAGTTATGTGCCATCTGAAAAGTGGAAATGTAACTGATAAAGTTCGCATCAGACTCTGGCTGCTGCGAATGATAGCAAGCTTGACAACGTAACGGAATGCAACAAAGACCCCTCCGTGGTTCCCACTGGACAATCGTTCCACAAACTCTGGCAGCAGATTTGAGTTCAATTGTAGTACCTGGACTCACAGGACGACAAAATAATGGAATGAACGTATTTTCTGAACTCATAGAAGATGTTTTACAAATAAGCAGAAAGGCAAACCTGCCAAGGAATTGAACACCTGCCTTCACATCTGCAAAGCAACATACTTATCCACTACACCATCGACTGCTTGGAAATGTTGGTTCTCAAACTGAGCTGAGCGAGCAATGAGGAAAATCGACGAGTGCTATGCAAGAAAACCCTCCGGAGTCCCTTTCAAAGAATCGTTCCACATACTGTGGGCAGGTTTGGATTCAGCTCCTGAAACGTACACCGACCTTCCCTTGTTTTTTCGCTGACAGGAGTGCTGTACTAGCGCACTTCATGCAAATCAGTAGTGTTTTTAGGAATATAACTCCGAATATCTATAATGGTGACAAGGGGAACTACTGAACCGATAGAGAAAGGGGAGGATTCGAAATTGTAACCGGTCACTGTGTACTTAGTGTATATCGCTAGTCGCGAGCAGAGTCAAGCATCACATTGCGGAAAATTGCCCAGTCGGTATGCATTGATCATTCCAAAGAGACACCTTCATTCAGGAATAATGTAAAGCGAAAGCATATACAAAGTTTAAACTGAAAAAAATCCTTCTTTAATACAGCATCACTTTTCTGTGGCTACTATGGCGAAAAATCGCCTCTAGCGGATAATAACCAAAATGATGCGGAAGGTTTTTGACGGATGCGAGTTATCTACCTTTCCATATATATATTTTTCGGATATGACCTACAGCGCAAACCTTATGAATTTGAAGGTCTCCCTTTCCGTAAGGCACAATATTCATTAAAGAGTTCGTTTTAGCTGCAACGATAGTATCCCCTTACTACTTGGCTCACATTCACAGCTAAAAAGGGCAGGGCTTTTAGTATATCTCTTCCTCCTGTGGCCATTTAGAACAGCAGTGACATTTACAGAATATGGATTGCTGGGCAGTGGATCTAATGTGTACCTAACAACTATCTGAACGAGCTGATTTGTTCTTCGTCGTATTTGCACAGACTTGTTTTGTAACTATGCTGTAGATTTGAAACTATTTTGTCATAAACATCCGAGACGAAGATACCACGCTCCTTGGCGAGAGCTCTGTTCTACTAACGTTGCCACTGCTTTGCTCATTATTGACACTTGCATCTAGGACACACTCCTCCTACCGGCAGGTCAGACAGAACCTTCACATTACGGATTCCACGACATACGCTTGACTCTCGCCTGAAATTGCGGCGAGGCGAGGAAAGAGGGGTCAGAAAAGGAGCAAACCGCAAAGTGTTCGCACCACAACCCAATCACTTTAAACAGGTGTATAGATTGAGCCGTCCAAGATTGTTATAATTTATTGGCCAACGTTTCGGCTACTTCGCCTTCGTCAGGGCCTGAAAGAGTCCAAGAACAATTGAGATCTGTCCCCTCAACGCCTTAACAAAACTTAAGACTATTTCGAGATCCTAGTAAACCACCTAACGGTATCGATCGATAAGGTGAGTAGGCTTACCTAGATCTCAGCCGCGACGACGTGAGACCGACCACCCAAGCTGTAGTACTGATTAGTGAGCTGCTACCTCCACCCCGCGACCTCGACCTCATGTAGATCAAAAACCGCATAGGTCGGCAAAGGGCGCGAGTTCACGGGTTATGGCTAAACATTCCTCTTTCCTGTTCATTAGGGGGTCTTTCGCCGAAATCCAAAACGCTTCCAAGGTTTTCCGCGCAGTGATTTCAGGCTCCTGTGCCAGGATGGACACCGTCACCTGAAATTCGGCATCCCCATGATACTCAACACGATGGCTACCAAGTGGCGTCCGGACCTGTGATCTTCGCAAGCCATCCAAGTGCTCTTTAACACGTACGCACAAAGGACGGCCCGTTTCCCCCACATATTCACTATCACATGTGAGGCAGCGTATTGAATAGATCACCCCCGACTTCATGCAATCACCTGCTCTACCGGAGGGGCACACACATTCCGGGGTATCACATGAATAGTCATAGAGGCGATTCGTCGAAGGAGACGTTTTAAGTTGTTTGGGGGTATTTCTACCACCCTAACGTCTTCTTGCAAGCCGCATCTGTGCAGACTCGAACGGATCGCCCGGCTAACTTCTTCCGAAATAAACGGGAAACAAAATGGTATTTTCTCGGAAGATATTTCGGTCTGTGACCCCGTGACGTCTGGTAGATCCCCTGCGCAATGGTCGCGACTCCAAATAACGTTAGATACTGCAATCTTTTTAGCCATGTCGACCGATTCTTGTCTAATGATCTCGCAGGATCAGAGGAGACCTGGCGAGCAGTTTAACATTTTGACTGCTTGCTTTTCCATTGTCGTATGTGCTTTAATTGCAGTGAACAAGAATATTCCTTAATTGCTCGCTTGCGGTACCATTTGGTTCTAACCGTGTTCCCACTCAAGTGAATTGAATATTGAGGAAGGGCAGCCAGTTCTCTACAGGATGTTCTCCGTGTAAACTTTATATTGATGGACTGCTCATTTAGAAGGGCGAAACACTTATCGATTTCATCCTTGGTGTGTGGCATATTATGAGACAGTCATCAACATAGCGACAGTAGAGAAGAGGTCTGCGATCCAAAACGGGTTTCTCGATTCTGGACATAAACGTTATGGCCAGAATAGGTGCGAGCCGCTGCCCCATAGGCTAATCCCGCAGCTGCCTGTAGTATGTGCCTGACCATTTGGAGATAGAACACTTCAGACACTCTCCCAAGATTTGACAAACTGGCAGGTCACACTTGATACGATTGATTGTCGTTCTGGGCAGGCTTGCACACGAGCGTACGCTCAACCTCTTTGGTCCAGGTCATGGGAACTCCCTGTTTGGGAGAAGATGTCTGAAGTGTTCTATCTCCAAATGGTCAGGCACATACTACAGGCAGCTGCGGGGATTAGCTATGGGGCAGCGGCTCGCACCTATTCTGGCCATAACATTTATGTCCAGAATCGAGAAACCCGTGTTGGATCGCAGACCTCTTCTCTACTGTCGCTATGTTGATGACTGTCTCATAATATGCCACACACAAGGTGAAATCGATAAGTGTTCGCCCTTCTGAATGAACAGTCCATCAATATAAAGTTTACACGAGAACATCCTGTAGAGAACTGGCTGCCCTTCCTCAATATTCAAATTGGGGAACACGGTTAGAACCAAATGGTACCACAAGCCGAGCAATAAGAATATTCTTGTTCACTGCAATTCAGCACATCCGACAAGGAAAAGCAAGCAGTCATTAACAATATGTTTAAACTGCTCGCAGGGTCTCCTCTGATCCTGCATTAGAACAAGAATCGGTCGACATGGCTAAAAAGATTGCAGTATCTAACGTTATTTTGAGTCGCGACCATTGCGCAGGGGTTCTTAGGCAGACGTCACCGCGGGTCACAGACCGAATATCTTCCGAGAAAATACCATTTTGTTTCCCGTTTATTTCGGAAGAAGTTAGCCGGGCGATCCGTTCGAGTCTGCACAGATGTGGCTTGCAAGAAGACGTTAGGGTGGTAGAAATACCCCCAAACAACTTAAAACGTCTCCTCGTACGTAATCGCCTCTATGACTATTCATGTGATACCCCGGAATGTGTGGTGTGCCCCTCCGGTAGAGCAGGTGATTGCATGAAATCGGGGGTGATCTATTCAATACGCTGCCTCACATGTGATAGTGAATATGTGGGGGAAACGGGCCGTCCTTTGTGCGTACGTGTTAAAGAGCACTTGGATGGCTTGCGAAGATCACAGGTCCGGACGCCACTTGGTAGCCATCGTGTTGAGTATCATGGGGATGCCGAATTTCAGGTGACGGTGTCCATCCTGGCACAGGAGCCTGAAATCACTGCGCGGAAAACCTTGGAAGCGTTTTGGATTTCGGCGAAAGACCCCCTAATGAACAGGAAAGAGGAATGTTTAGCCATAACCCGTGAACTCGCGCCCTTTGCCGACCTATGCGGTTTTTGATCTACATGAGGTCGAGGTCGCGGGGTGGAGGTAGCAGCTCACTAATCAGTACTACAGCTTGGGTGGTCGGTCTCACGTCGTCGCGGCTGAGATCTAGGTAAGCCTACTCACCTTATCGATCGATACCGTTAGGTGGTTTACTAGGATCTCGAAATAGTCTTAAGTTTTGTTAAGGCGTTGAGGGGACAGATCTCAATTGTTCTTGGACTCTTTCAGGCCCTGACGAAGGCGAAGGAGCCGAAACGTTGGCCAATAAATTATAACAATCTTGGACGGCTCAATCTATACACCTGTTTGAAGATACATCAATGCCAAGATTAAGAGAAGGTCGATCCTGGACCAGTCACTTTAATCTGTCGTCTTATTCGCTGCGGATGCTGGCACATGTCAAGAAGGCTGGATTTGACGTGCTGCTAGCTGGCTGTTCCCAGCTTCAGCAAGTGGTGAAACGGGTTAACGCCGCGCTAAACAGCATCCGCGGTGAACAAGACTGTACCACTGCTGTGCTGGGCCAAGCCAGCTACTAATGAGAAACTCATTTTAATCTGTGTGTTTCAGTCGAAACTAACGATTCGCACAATAATGATAGAGGGGACTGTCGAGCCAAACTTTGGTGGTTTAGAGTCATGCGCGCAAAACGAACAGTGCCGTGAATCTTGAGGAAAATCATCATGTTAGTCAGTTCCGAGTCACATGCAGAATGCTAGTACAACACTCTTGCCAAACACAAAGCAAGTATCAGAAGGAATTTATCTGATGAAAGATCTTTGTAAATCTGTTGTATGTCATCGTGTTGAACTTGACGATACGTGCTCTGCGGCAAGAGGTTCTTACCCACGGAAACCATGAAAACTGCTTCCTTGGCGTTTCTGAGCATTGGAGACGTTCATGGTAGTGTAGCTTTCCCTGCCTTGTTTTTGCGACCCGACGTTGTTGCGACTGAAGAGAATCTTCGAGGAATGTTTCGAACAAATAATGCGCGCGCTTCGCTCATATATGCTCGCGGGTCTCCTCGTGCGTTCATCCTCTTCAAGTTCATCACAGCCGAGCTCCATGAATTTTCTTACATATGGTCCTGGGGATCTTATGATCCTACTGATCCTACGGAGAGAAATCTGGGAATCTGAGAGGTTCCCTTTTTTACGCCTATCCTGGGTCATTTGAGCATTTTTTTTAACTTTGCATTGAATAGATGACCACCCTCTCGTTTGCACTAAATAGATGCACCCTCTCGTCTTGATGTCTGGTGGAAAATTCTCGGCGGCAGGATTGTGGGTTTGGTATCCAATTTTTTGACACATGAACTTCCTCTAGTTGCTGACAAACCGATCCCATCTATCGCTCCACTTGATGTGGACTTTTTTGCCAAAGAAGATTAGTGAAAGGAAACTTTTGTTGACCTGACGTTTCGACCTCCTCGTTTTACTCTGGGACCTGACGTCGTGTCGAGAACACACCGAAACAAAAAATTAATGAGAATGGCCAATTCAAGGAAGGTTTCATTAGTATGCAGAGCGTAGCTCACTATGTCGTTAGTAACCTAATAACGACGAAGGAGCCTCACTCAGGCCTTTGCTTAGCACGCATTTTGGCACAAACGACAGTTGTTCATTTGTAGTAAATAGACACTCATTCCGGTTGTTCGTTCTCGGTTTTCTTCTGGAAAACCAGAATGCTAACGCCCCCCTAGATTGGACTCCAATTTCGTACGCCACTGTAGTGCTTTTCTTTCCATCAAATTATTCTCATTGTGCTCCTTAAACTTATACTTAACTTACCTGCCAAGCGGAGTGATTATAATGCCACCCCTTTTGTCAGGATGTTCGCTGACGCGCGCAGCTAGCATCTTCTCTGTTTCACCGATATTCGTGCGCTTACAAGCCCTACATTCGAGATGGCATTACTCCAACCTTTTCACAATCTCCTAGTTTTCCGTACAGGCAAACAACATAGCCTGGTGTTAAACACTGGCTGTCATAGACTGTTACGAACGAGTTGACGTTTGATGTTGCTGGTGTCGCATGAATCGGGATATTCTTACAGCTAGGTTCGGGCACCGACTACAATGGGCAAGATAAGACCCGTGTGAGGCTCATTTGTCTTAATAACGTTACTAACGAAGGGTGAGCTACGCCGGTCTCTTGGTGTGACTTTCGGTGAGTTGATCATTCTCACTAGACTGCTCTAGTGTTTGCGGCACGACGTCGAAAATGCAACGGAGGTGAAGGCGCTTTTGAGGTAGCCTGCAAACTCCAGAAAAACCTTGGTTTACTTTTGGGACTCTGAATGAGGCAAAGTTGGGGCGTCGGGCCCATAGAAGTTTTCTTCTAATGTACTCGTTTAACAGAACTGAACGAAATTCAACATTATGCCGAGGGTTCAAGAAGGGACGTTATGGAGACTCTTGTTGTTGTTAATGGTGATGATGATGATGATGATGATGATGTCACATACCTCCAGAAATTGCCACTGTTAATCAGGAATCTCAGCGACGCGGTTACTGTTCACGGCATTTATCGTTGAAGACTAAGCCTGGACATGTGGAGCACGCATCACCATGCGACAGTGCCGGTAAGCAGTGGCAATGCCAAATAGTTTTTCATAGTTTCTTTCATAACCTCCAGATTTTCATAACTTCTGCTTCTACTTTCCTGACTTTTTTGACTTTGCTATCTCGCACATACACACTGACAGAAAAGAACTGTACCACAGCAGACCGCCAACGCTGTCCATTTGGCAAAGTATTTGTAGCAGACTTCCAAATTTTCATAATTTTTTCTATATCAAATTCGGCGCCAAGGAGGCTAGCGCTGAATCGGCGCTAACTGGAGTCATATGGCGCCTACGACGTTGCCTTATCATAGTCCCGAGTAGTCCGTAGAGTTGAGGTTTTATCCATAAAAAATTTTTCGGAGGTTTCTGGCATAGTAGTATTTAGTAGAAAATTTCCAATTTTCAATTCGAAATTTCTCACGAAAACAGCAACATTTTTCCCGCTCATCCCTGTTAGACGTTGACCTTCATAGGTTATAAGGGAACAAGGAAGTTGATAGAAACCAAGGGCATTACCCGAAAACATGCAGAAATTTTGAGCCATCGGTGGCGCATATTCGCACAGGTAGCCACTTGTGCATGAGCCTCCAAAAGCTCATAATGTCTTCAGCGTGTTAATGTCCCTTTCTGTGAAGTACACCTGAAAAAACCACTGAAGACGCTGGCAAGCTGCAAGCTCAGGAGTGAGGGGTAAGAAGTACGGCGGCCGTTCACAGTAATGCCATGGCTTAGCGAACAAACTAAACTCTGTATACGCTGGGATCACTGAACGGCTGCGGCGCATCTGCTAACACGAGGCTCATCTATCACACTTTTCCAGCACTTCTGCGTGGGAGTAGGCTGCATGGCGCGCAATACAGAGGTGATGCCAATCAGCGTTGAATTAACTACTTCCTAATAACTGTAGAGAAAAACATGTTCTACCAGCACACTCAGCCTTCGAGCGAGCTGGAAATGGCATGACGCCGGAGGAGTGAGTGTTTTGTGGCGCGCGGAAGCTGCCCACAACTTTTTCTACTTTTTCTTTTTTGAGTGGTAAATTCGTTTTAAAAAGTGGTGAATTCAAAGTGAATTTTGACGTATAGTAATGGCCGAAAGGCAAATCACTATCTGTGGGCTTCCATATCGTTCGCAACCTAGTACATTTATCACAAAAGTGCCGAGTTATGGGCAGAAGCTAGACCATGGACGGGACTCAAACCTGCATCTTCTGCTCACCCGGTTGCGTTATCCATTACGCTACCGAGGCCACTCTTACCCTCTCAGCTCAAGGGCTACTTGTGCCATTGCCTTCCACTACTAGCACGTCAAAGCTGAAAGCGTAAGAGTGGCCTCAGTAGCGTAATGGACAACGCAACCGCCCCGAGATGCGAGTAGTCCCATCCGCGGCATAACTTTTGCCCATAAATCATCACTCTTGTGATAACTTTCGGATCGCGCATTGATGCATTAGATGGCAGTTATCGTTCCGAAACATTTCTAGATCTAGAACACTTAGTTACGTATTCGTCACATCGACCAGCATATCCACAGAAGCCAAAATCAGGAAACTGGAAAGAATTCTAAGTGGTTAGTTCAAAAAAATTCAGGACGAAGAAAAGTTCTGCCTGAGGATGACTGCTCAATGTTTTTTCTGCACAAAAGAAGCGGTGGACGAATTCAAGCGTCCAATGCCTGATCATAGGACAGGACCGTTGTCAAGGATCGCCTCTTGACTGTCACTGCTTCTGGTCAAGATGGCATATTAAGAACAATCGATTCCTTCAGGACTCACAAGCTCTCCCCCTTTCAAATCGCTCGATAGCGAAGAGCACGTTTCCTTCCTTCATCAATGTTCCATTAATCCGCTCGGAAACACAAGTAATCCGAGATTTACAGATATGTGCAAGCTGACTGAGAAATTCTGATGAGTCACGACTCTTTGGGAGGAAACATCAAACTCACGTGGGAAAGGAAGATCCGCACCCTTGAGACCGGAGCTTGGAAATCTTGCGCTGATTGTCGATGAGGTCCAGCTCGATATACGTGGCGTGTGGACAGAATTAAGTTACGAAAAAATAGAAATAGAATCGTCGTACAAGCCGTTATGATCATACCTTCACACAAGCACATAAGACCACTGAGTGTGCTTATTCCATTTGAGTAAGGATATACAACGAAAAGTTTCAGCGGTATATAGTGCACAAACACCACTGAATTCATATAGTGCATAAACACCACGAATTTATTCTCTACAAATCGCGGGAATCCTTTCTCTGCTGGGCATATCTGTGGCCGCGTTCTCCTGTTGAAAAACATGTTTACTGCATCGCCTATTTCTCAAAAAGAGCAGAAGGTGGGAGTTAGTCAATTATTCGTATTCCTGTCTGCCCATGCTTCATATTGGAGACGCGAGCACTGTTTTCCTGCTCCTTCCTTGTTGCTATAGCAACGAACCACATGCATCCCCTCCAAAGTTGCATTTCAAGGACATCAGGTGCTAACGACGAGGGCCACTCTGAAGAGGCGGCATCCGTCCAGAGTGCTGTACTGAGTTTTTTCTTCCAACCGGAAAAGTTACCTAACTAGAAAATATTGATGAGATGTTGTCCATCTGATTTGGCAGTTCCTCCAGGGACTGCACCTCATGTCATGATGTTGTAGTATATTCACGGGCAATCTCTAATCATGCACGCTGTCCTGAGCACTAAATCTGGAAGCATTTCCCACAGTAGTTAACAAAGTGCGCTCATTTTGTCGGAGGGCGCCCAAAACTATCTCTATCGAGGTCAGCAGACTATTTCGAGCGTACTCTCGACTAACGAGCAAGAGTTATTTGAGAAGTCTGGGGCTATTCTAGTGTTGTTTTAGGTAGTGTGGATTGTTCTACTGACAGATGTCATTCCAAAAACGACAGGGATGACAATTCAGCGTGTCTACCGTAACAGCCGTCAGTGAACTGCGGTTCATGATTTCAAGGCGGCAACATTCGCTGACAGACTTCAAAGCGGCAACATTCGCTTGAGACAATACGCGGGACAACCATGAGAAACCTCATTCAGGAGCATGCTGGGTAAAATGGCCAAAGTACCATTTAATAATGTAAGAGCTTGGTCATCCAGTCACATCTTGGCGCCGAACAATTAGGCGACGAACCAAGAGAGTGCATGAGCAAGATACATCGTCACATCCCAATCTCGAAAAATATGAGTCGGTAAAATAAAATAAAAATAAATACAAGAGGCAAATAATATATAATGAATAATATATGCAGAAATATCCAAAAGACAGGTGGGAGGGAAGGGAGTATTTTCCTTATCACTCCAGTCTTGCCCTCGACAGTCTTGCGCTCAACAGTTACCATAAAGTAGTCTTTACTATGACTAGGTGCAAGGTATGTCATGAACAAACGAATGTATGCACAACAAGCAAGTAGCTGAGGGTTCCTGATCTGAAACTCAGCTTTGGATGAATTCATATGGGAAGCCGTCCGAATTCTATTATTAATAGTTATGTGAGTCTAAAAATGATCATAATGGCAACGGATTTTCGGGTTGTGGCCTTGTAGCAGTTCTGTCTAGGAAACAAAACTGTCACAGCTAATTATACTGTTTATTCTTCAACAATTGGATCGAAAAATGGATGCTACCACACGAATACAAGACCACACCATCGCTCATCTCGTGGCTTGGCATTCCCATCTGAATTCATACAAAGCCGACGCGTAAGAGTTTCGGATCAAATTAAAACACCATCCATATTTTGTTTAGAGTCTGAGTACCTTTTCGCTTTCACATTTGAGAACGACGTGTCAGGCGGAGAAGATAGATGCTACAATCAGTTCAACGTTTGTGCTTGTAAGGAAATGAAGCACCCAAATACGCCTTCCCTGACCATCCTCGATTTTTCGGACGTAGTTTATCCAACGATTGCAGCGGTGACAGTCTTGCGGACCTCGACAACAATCCTTTCACTATGATTGGTTTCACCAAGTTTGCCTTTGTGACTGTGCTGATCGATTATGGCAAATACCTAGCTAAATGTACTAGATTCTCAACGATAGAGAAGCCCACAGCCAGTGATTTGTTTTGCCATTCCTACGTATAGCAAATTCACTTTAAGTTTTGAATTCACCACTTTTCAAACGAAATTCGGCACTTTTCTAAGTGAATTGCTGCTTTTCAAATCTCACCACACTTCTTGCACGGCAATGAGTCAACCAAACTATGCGAGGCATCACCCAAGCCACGCCTACTTTTCAGCGTAGCAAATTATCAAATTTTGTTTTATAACTTTCGCTTCTATGATTTTTTTTGACTTTTGCTGTTTCGCAAATACTGACGGAAAAAAAAGAAAGGAATGATACATCGACATACAGCCACTTCGCCCACTTTTTAGACAACTTGTAGCAAACTTTGAATTTTCAACAGTACCACACTAGACACCAGCCCACCCTCTACCCCCACTCCCACCTCCCCCCCCCCAATGATGCCACGGTAACGTTTGAGCGCGGTCACAAATTTTCGGATTTTATTTTATAAGGTCTCCTCCTGACGAACAAACAGATAAATAAACACGCAAGCAAAACAAACAATTAAAGACAGATAGACGTAGCAACTTATACATGGAAGGGGAATAACCAGCAGTATCACGCTAGACACCAGCCCTACTCCACCCAACGGCCACGCTACTTTTCAGCGCGATCACAAATTTTCAAACTTTATAAGTTCTGCTTTAATGACTTTTGCTTTTTCGCAGGAGTAGACTTACCAAGGTACAATCGTACCTCGTACATGATTTCTCGCACCCAGAGTGGGAGGTGTTAGTAACGAGGTGCGATACGTCCCCGTTAAGCAGAGGCACGTCGTGCTCAACTGCGAAGTGACATCGGTTAATGAGAGGTCATTGAGCTCTCCAGATGGCCTAAATATGTTGCAAAATGTCGGTAGAGTGGGAGAGTTTGTTATTCATTTCAGATATTGAATATTTGAAAAAAACCAGTATACAAAGCGAAAACAGAAGTAGGCAGCATTTACCTTTATTGCCCCATTCTTCCGAAAGCGGATCAGTTTCTTATAGACCTTTTCTCCGTGGGCACATTTGGCTTGAGGCTCCCCTCCAGGGTTAGTACGGCTCCCTGAACACGATTATCATAATCGCTTGACCAAAAATCGCTGACGTCCGTGTTACAGGCAATGACAACACATGCTTGTTCTGACTTCGGCGCGTTTAGCCCGCACCCTTTGCTGTTTTGTGTCAAGCGGTGTGGTGGGGGCAGTCACACAAACACGGCAAAGACAACACCCTTTCTAATTGCCTGCGATAGTAGTCCTCTCTTTGCTGATGCTCAACTTCAGCAGAGGAAGGATTCAATATGGGGGGAAAAAGGGTGCAGACGAGCTCAACCAGCTGTGCTGTCACATTTACTCCCTTTCGTCCATACTTAATTCCGCTGGCATCCGTGTCCAGGAGATCAAGCCACTTGAGGGCAAGTTTTTAGTGAACTTGATGATTTAAGGTTTTTTGACGCCGGGCCTGCGGTGCGGGCGCTACGCAAATTTGAATCGAGAGGATGTGATAGTGTGGTAGTCGTATTTAGTAAGTCAAACTGCGCCCGGAGACAAGCTTTCGGCGATTTAGGGCATTTTTGCACCGGCAGCTGCAGTGCGGGCGCCAGGTGGTTTCAGACCAAATAGATGCCACATTCGTGTTCAGAGACTCGAGCAATCTCACAAAGGAAATTTCAGCCAAATCCGCCCTCGTAAGCTTCTCGTTACTAATTTTGAGTGATTGGGGTTACACTTTTCATTGATGATGTGTGATTTGCTAGACAGACGATTCCATCTAATTTTGCAATGTGGTGCAGATTCGTAGGTAGCTCACAACTTCGCCTTAAACTTAGCTCACATCGCAGTTAAGCGCGACGTCCCTCTGCTTAATGAGGTCGCTTCACACCTTGCTGATGATGTCTCGCATCCAGGGTGCGAGAAATCACTAACGAGCTGCGACCTGACCTGCCACTGACTCGCTTCGCACTCACTGACGGAAAAGAACTGTACATCGGGGCCGACTTGGCCCACTTTCTGATAATTTGTAACGAACTTCGAGTTTTTCGGTACGGTCGCTTGAGCAGTCTGCAGGGCTCTCTTCCTCTTCCAAATTTAAATCATCGTGCTTTCTTGCTTCGTCGTCTTCTCAGCGAGGGCCTGGTTGAGAAAATTCGTTATCCATTCTGCAAAGTACCAGCGCTGTGACCTTCCACACGTCGGCTGCCACGTCGTCTGTTCCTGCTTGCTTTGGCTGACTTCATCTTTCTGAGAACCGCCTCAACCTGTCCTATGACTATCCTCTGCAAGGATCAAATACTGGGTAGCCTTAGCGAAACATTAAATGGCGTCGAAAAATAAATGCCTTATTCGTGATCAGAGCATCAAACAACCCTATTACGCAAGTTTTCACCGGAAAGGTGGCGCTAAATTGGCGCCTCATGGCGCGGAAGGCGCGAGCGTCAAAATTGAGTGCTACAATCGTGATGATCTCAATTACATCCCCCCACCGTATACGTTCTATCAATTTCGGTGAGAAAGATGGTAGCGAAAAATTGGCGCTTGAGGCGTCAAATGGCGCCAGCGCCAAAAACTAATGACGTATCCGTGATCAGGGCTCCGATTTACCTTTATGGTCAAAGTTTCAGCGAAAGAGTTAGAATTTTCGAGGCAGGAGTAGTACAATAGTGGCGCAAGACGTGAATCCGTTGAAAGAAAGAGCGTAAAAATTCAGCTCAGAAGAGCCGCGGGTTTTGCCACTTATAGGCAAATGATAACATGATTCGATTCTATTTCATAGCTGTCTACTTCCTGTGGCATGCATTATCGAGTAGAGTTCAAGGTTTTCTATCAAATGGTACGGTCTAAAAAGCTTCGTTCTCTTTATCAATACACTGGTTAGCTGTCTTTGCACTTGGGCCGTTGTGGGGTCGAAGGAGAGCGCGCCGCAATGACGAAACTGCGCCGCGACCGCGCGCTTGCATGGGCCGAATGCTGAAGTGTGGTTTTGCTGTTTACCTCCACTCCTCCGTTCAGCAAGTGGCCAAGGTAGCAAAGGATTTACAGCACATTAAGGCTCAAAGAGAAGCAGTTCATATAGATTTCTTTGTCGCTCCTTTTCGGCATTTCTGGGCCCGCTCAGCGAAAATGAAGCCCTTTTTTGTGATCCATGTGCAAGGCCCTACGGAATGCGGGAGGCCATTCTGAAAAAGCGGGGAACCCCCCTTAACGACCTCCCTTCTGAGTTCCACCTGACTTACCAGAGGAATTCCGCCAACTTACCATGGAACTTTGAATGGAGACCTGGGTAGATCGATAGAGTCTATAAGGTTATTTACAAATATAGATAGCAAAACTGCAACCTGCATTTCACAAGCAACTTATGAGCAGGTAAAGTTTGTAATGGTGCAGTAGGGTGGAGGCTTGGTGGTGAGCTGTGAAGCATAAGCGAGGAATCGCATACGTCAAATCGAGTCGTGGTGGTTCAGTGGTAAGGCCTGACGTTCGACGGGCGTTACAGTGCGTCGTCGCGCGTTTAAGCGCTACACCGCGCATCACAGCGAGTTACAGCGCTACAACTACGAGCGCTACAATTCTACCACATCCGACTTCTTTTTACATTCTTTCTTTCAGTATTTGACCTTTTTTCATTGTTTTCCCCTTTCTACTTCATTCTAATTCTTCATTCTACATTCTTCATTTTTCTTCATTCACTTCTGCTCTTTTTAGCATTGACATTCAATCTCAATGTAGTTGTTGATATAGAGTATTATGACAATGATACTGGATACCGTTTTTGACCATAGCTACTGGGTCAACCCGTTCGAAAACGTGGAAGATGTCATTTAACAAAAAGAAAGAGAAAACGGATGAAAAGTGATATTTCGGCACCTTCGACTACCAAACAGGTGAAATTGCAAGGCTGTAGATCGGGTTAATAAGGGGATCAAGCCCAGCTTATAGGGTCGTTTGTGTCCGAGCGGAGCTCAATAATACGGTGACCCGGGGCCTGGCACTGTGACGAGCAATGGTGGCTCTCTTGCAGTTGTGTGGTACGACGATTGTGAGTCTCGCCCGAAGTACAAGACCACCCATATTTCGTCCAAGGCTAGGGTCCGTTTTCGCAGTCTTAAGTGACGTCTTTGGCATCGAATCGGCTCTGCGCTCGTGCTTCTGCAAGAAAATGAGATACCCATACACATACCTTCTCGACCATCCTGAATATAGGTTGGAAGGAAAGTCCTGTCAGTGTTTTTTGAAAGCTTTACAGTTTTTGATTCTCGATGCTTGAACATGACGTAACATGCCATGCTTGTAGAACATTCTAAGAGCTTTCGTGCAAGAGGTGTGTGAGGGCGCCTGCTCTTTCCTGGGTCTAATTACGATGTCAGTTTCACAGGAGCATCTTCGGGTCATCATCATTCTATCGGTGGCCCCGCAGCACTGGAGCCACGGCAGCTGTCCGCAACATCAGCAGTGCATTGGCGGAGGACACCACTACCATCATGACTGTCCATCTTTGGTTCGCTCGCTTCGCGAAAGGAGACACGACCCTCGAAGGCAAACCTCGGTTGGGACGGCCCCACGAAGTGGAAGACTCCACCATTCTCGAAGCAGTCAAGGAGGATCCGGAGGCTACCACCAGTCTTGCGACAAGACTCGGATGTACCTAACTGACAGTCGTCCACCGCCTGTAAGCCCTTGACTACCAAAAAGTACTGGCTCGATGGATCACTCATACCTTGACCGATGGCACGCTGTGCACCCGGGTACCCCTTGGTCAGTCTCCCCTTCTCCGCCCTCGTCAAAAGGAGTTTCTAGGAGACTGCTTAGTGGAGATGGAGATGGGTCCTCTGCGATTTCAATCCACACAGTACCGTGTGTCTCTCTCAAGGAGAAGACCCATTCTAGCAGTCCAAACAGGACATGTATTCCAAGGGGATTCTCCTGTGGTGCTCCTGGGACGCGAGGGGATGCTGCAGAACGGGCTGCCGTGTAAGAACAGACGGTCACCGCTACCATTTGTGTAGCTCAGCTTCTGAGACCGGTGGAAGTTGTTAAAAATGACCGAGACTAGCTTCGGGACACCTCGTTCGTAGTACGCGAGACCCCATACCTGCTATGGAGACCTACCAAATAATTGAGGAGCAAGGCTGGGAGACCAGTCCCCGCTCATCATATTCTCCTGACGTAGTCCCCTACGACTGCTACCTGCTCCGCCTCCTTAAGGCTTTCTTAGCTGAGAAAACTTTCAGGAACTTTGATGACACCAGTCGAGAGGTGCCGAATTACTCTACTAGCAGCCTCCTCCGTTCTGGGAGAAGGGGAATGCTTACCTGCCCACTGGATGGAGCACTGTAGTGGCTAACTATGACGAGTATATTGTTGACTAATTCCCACTGTATGTTGAGTTAGAAAATAAAAAAGAAAAAAGTCACAACAGTGACAAGACTTTCCTTCCAACCGATTATTTCGAGCATAGCTCGGGCAACGGTGGCAGCAGGGATGATAGCCTCGCGGGGCGTGCTCGACGACGGCGTTGGTTTAGATTTGATGAAGTGTGAGTCTCGTAGAGAGAGAGAGCTTCTCGTTTTCCGAAACCGTACAGGGTACTTCTTAGGCATTTCACAGCAAGACGATGTCCTTAGTTGTGACGGTATTTCTCTTAGCGTCTGGAAGAAACCGACGACTGAAATAGCAGATCGGTCTGATGCAGCAAGACACTGCAAAAACAAAAAGGAACCACCTAAGATGACTAGTGACAACCTTGAGACTGTCAGCTATAGTCAGAAACGCTATTCATCACCATTATCATAATATCCTGTATCTACAACTTCATTGAGAGGTCAAAGAGAGGAGAAGTGAATGAAGTAAGGTGAAGAATGTAGAATAAAGTAGGTGAATAAAGGTAATATTCTAAATGAAAGAATGTAAAGGGAAGCTGGAGTGTGCTAGGATTGGAGCGCGCTTTAAATGTAGCGCTGCAACGCGCTGTAACACGCATTACATTCACGCGCGACAACGCGCTGTAACGCGCGAGTCTGAGCACTGCCTAAGGTTTGGCCAGACGCGCGGTTGCCTTTGGTAATCAGCGTATTCGTCTTACACGCTCAGTTACATCATGCCCCTGATCCCGAGTGTTTTTGATTACAGCAGATACACTCCAAAATGTTTCGTTGGTCTGATCCATTACACAGAGAATGTATCAATCACAATTCAATTTCAACCCCATTCAAAGAATGTCGCGACACACACCTGAGTCTAAGTTATGTTGACTGCGCCAATGCAACCAACGTGAGTGTGTCATGCGCTTCCAAACCTGCCAGTTGCGTGTCTTAATTATCTCTCAATATAGTATCTAATATAATTTCTCTTTCCGTGTATTCCAACCTAGAGTAGAAAATTTTCTGCCATCGGCTTCATATAACACTGTACTGAGGCTTAACGCTAGTATGAGTTGAGCTTAATGTTTCAGGAGGAACAAACATGGATTGGTTTGCCCATGAGGGAGAGGAGCGACATGACGAAAACATTGATGTAGCATCAGCAATTCTTCGTGCATCAATAGGTATACTTACTAAACTTATTATCATTTTTGATGTCCAATCTCTGACTCTATACATTCAAAACACCAACACTCATAATGTTCAGTTGCTTCTGCTAGAGGCCTGAAAATGGCTCGAAGCTCTTAATTTGTTACCCTCGACCGAACGCCCTCACTGCTCTAGCGTTTCCAACCTTGTGGTAAGAACGCTTTCGAACAATCCGGTAATCACTGAAACAACTTACCAAAGCCGAGAGTCCCACCGTGCTTCACGCTATTTGTCAGTTCACAGCTCCCACCGAGTAACACAGACTAACACACAACGTGAGCTGGACTCTGCACGGTGGGGCTTTTGGTAAGCCGTTTTTAGTTATTAGTAGGCTGTTCAGAAGCGTTCGGGACACGAGGTCAGAAACGCTGGGGTGGCGAGGGCGTTTGGTTGGGCAGGTAACGAATCAGACAGTTCAAGCTCTTTTCAGACCTCTGAAGAAGATTAGAAGGACAAAAGTTAGGTCAGTGAAAGGTTTAACCTGAAAAACTCGTTTGGCAGGAGCAATTAAACTTCGACAACTTGAAGATTATTAGAGACTGACATTCGGCTTCAACATCGGTGGCTGATATCGGCTTCCACAGTTCCATCGTCGCTGCTACACCCTTCGTGTGCACCCGTAGAAAAGAGTGGACTTGAACACCTTGGCACCATCGTGTTTCCTAACGGGGCACTCACCGTCCGCTTCTCGTCTCCAACATATAGTACCGAATGAGTCTGCATTGTCACCCAAATCCGGACCTCCACCGTATCGCGCCGTATGAAGCAGTGGTCCTTCCCGCATGTTGAGCACCGTAATACCAAACACAGACACAAGCGCAGTAGAATACCGCATGTCATACGATCACCCACTATATATAATTTGCTTTGTTGTTTGTTTGTTTGTCCGGAAATTCGGTTCGACCTGAAGAACAACTTGGAGAGGTCGGGTCAAGGGGGATGGGTAGAGCATGGGGCAAGATGTAAATAGCACCCGTGACCCATGGTAAGCCCCGCCCACAGTGGGCGGGGCATGCGCCGAAAGTTGGCGGAGCCGCAGAAAAAACCCATAACTCATTGTCACGGGGAGACATACCCGAAATGGGCGGGGCGTCCTTGAGATAGGCGGTGCTTCCCAAGAAATTCATTAACTCGGTTCCCGAGAGAGTTTAGAAATCGCAAAAAAGTCGGTGTAGGAGGGCAACACCTGGGGAGAGTTCGGCATGCCTGAGGTGTGTTGAGACCCGCCCATTCGAGGTGGGCGGAAGCCGGCAAAAAAATCTGTAAAACGGTTCCAGAGCACTCTGAGAACCGGAAAAAATGGATTAAGGTCAGCAAAGGGTCGCCGATTGAGAAATGTGGGGCACACATGTTGTGGGCGGTGCCAGCCCGAGGTGGGCGGAGACAGACAAAAGTTCTGTAAAACGGTTCCAGAGCACTCTAGAGACGGGAAAAAGTAGATCAAGGTCAGCAATGTGTCGCCGATAAGAAATGTGGGGCACACATGTTGTGGGCGGAGCCAGCCCGAGGTGGGCGGAGACAGACAAAAGTTCTGTAAAACACGGAAGTGGATGGTCAGGAGGGATCACCGGTTGATGCGGCACACAGCCGTTGTAGCAGGAGCGTGCGACGAGGCGGGAGGAGCCGAACGCAGAAATCTGTAAAATGGTTCCAAAACAGACTCACCGGCAAAGACGAGCAAAAATGTGCAGGAGCTCCGCTATTGAAGCGAGATTTACGCGCCCATTCTGTGCGGAGCTGTGTCGATGTTGTGGGCGGGCGAAGGTCAAAAATTCACGAATTAGTTGCAGAGCAGCATAGGCACCGGGGACAGGTGGATTGAGGTCCACAAGGGGTCAGCGGACGAAGTGGAGGAGACATCTCAAAAATGGGCGGGCTGCTTTCGAGATGGGCAGGCTCTTGCTGCTGCTCTTGCTCAGGAAAAACTTTCGGAGAAGAGAAACATATAGCGAGAGTTCAGCATGTCTGTGGTGTGTTGAGACCCGCCCACAGTGGGTGGAGCGTGTTCTCAAGCACGGGGTCCCTACTTTCACTGCGTTTTAGTGCATAGGCCGCCACACTCTTGAACACCTGTTGTCACAGGTACATTTGATACCAGTCGGTTCGCTGGCTGACGCCGGCGCGATTCCTTTTCTAATAGGGCCAGGTTTTGCTTATTTCGTCGCGCCCACCTGCTTGCGTATGTTTGAATGCTCAACTAATACCCGGTTTCTCTCATCTGCGCACTTGATCAACGCTGCTTACCACCATTTCATAGACGGTAATAGTGTCGAAAATAGTAGGTATGATGTTATTGCTCAAGGAGCGACTATGTGTACAGGTGAAATAAAAGCCGGATAATTGTTGAGTATCCAGTGTAGAAGGAGGTAAGCGCGGCGAAGCCGGCCGTGTCACGGAAGGAGGCGATAACGAAGGATGACCTCACATTCATCAGCATAAGATGCTCACTACAGCGACTGTCATGGGTTCCCTCTCCGGCCGCCGCCCTCATAGGCGACGGCTGTCTGTCTATTACGCCTCATTATCCCGACAGTGTCGTCTAGGGCTCTATACATCGAAACATTCTTTTTGGGCGCAGCAGACAGAATGCCCAGACGAGGACCATATGTCGACGCTGACTGCTGGCCTCGATCGTAGGGGGCGAATTCACAGAGCACATAATATGCACGTCTCGGTATTCGAGCGCAAGGTGTGCCCAATGGCGGCCGTCGCGTCCGCGACACTCCCGAGTCAAGCGAGAATCCACTAAGGAGAGTCGGAATGGTCAGGTCCTACGCAATCAAAAAAAAACCTGACGCTCAGAGCGGGAACTAGTTAGATTAAGGTTTCTACAACAGGCAAGAAGGCTTTACCTTATAATTTCCTCACCTGCATGCGACCAGATAGTTCTGAGCGCAAGGCGTGTTCGTCTTGAGGGCTGACCCTAAAAATGCTGCAGTAGTCTTCAGCATTTGCTCTAAGAACATTTAAAGGAAAGCTTCAAGGCGTCTGAGCGCCTCTAAGGCTATTCAGAAGTAGGCAATGAGTTTACCACTTCAGTAAACCATAAAGGAGTGCTTCTCAATGGCAGCTTCTGAAAATGCACTGACTAATTCGCCTTAGGGGCCACCTTGAAAGAACCATCTCGATCATCATTCATTGTATTGTATTCGCCGTCATTTGCTATCGCTTGCCACACGCGTCTATCCTGGAACTCGTCCTGCCGGCCACTCCCCACTTATCAGGCAGATCGCTACCAGAAAGAATGCTTTGATCATCAAGAGGGATCAGAGGGCGTGCAATAGAAACATCGCAGTAAAGATGAAGACCAAGAAAGAGTTTGAAAAAAGAAAGAGGAAAAAAGAAGAAAGAAAAAGGAAAGAATTTTGTAAGTATGAACTTATCTATTATAGCTTACCTATTTACGTAAAGAATTGGGCAATAAGTTCATCTATCCAATGTGTTGGTGTACACGAAATATTAACACTCGCATTATAGCGCACTCTGTGCTCAACGGGGTGATGGTCCTCGATCATATGATAACACACTAAAAGACACTTCACTTCTTCGTCCACGTGCTCCCGATCCTGACCTCATCCTGGACCGCGAATAAGGTCGACACCGTAACGGCCCTCAGAAACACGTACGTCGCGTTCATAATCTCGCTGTAGAAATGTGAGGCAAAGGTTGGGTCATTGATAACAGGGTCTTTTTATGTCCGAAACGCTAGATGTTGCCTTCGCTCACCAGGTCGTTTGATCATCCGCCCGGTCCCTCGCAGAAGTGATCTTACCTAAGGCAGATCCAGCAGATCTGATTCTCGACCGGAATTATCTAGTTCTCAATCAGAAGATTTGCAATCGCACTAAGGTTGCTGTGAATATGGCATTTGAATGAGAGATGGCTCGTTGCTGAATAGAACACGCAAGGTGGCTGCCCTGGCGAGGTACTAGCCCGGCGTGGCATGGGCGATGTGCAAGGTCCACTTTACAGTCGCACATTGAACCTACCTGACAACTGCTATCGCTCGGCTGTGGAGAACTCTAGAATCTAGCTCCGTTCGATAAGCTCCCATGTCTCGCGTCAGTTACAACTAGTGCGACCCTTCTTTCTATCGTATAGTCAGAGCCAGTCCAAAATCTGGACTCTGAGAGTCCAATCTTCCAGAGGACGACGAACATCGGCTTTGGCGGGGCAACGAAAAGATACCTCTTTGAAAAAACATCCGTTACCCCTCCTTACGTCGATTTTTGCCTATTAAGGGAAAATTCCTGTTCTGAATCTAAGCTACAGAGGTAACTGATGCACTAGCTATCGGCTTCGCGTATAGTGATGGGACTTGTAAGTATTCCACTATACGTCTAGTTGAGCATAGGATGCTTGACAGAATCGGTACGCCGCGGCGTTGCTTAGCGCTGTACATAATTTCCTCTCTACCGAACG
Organism: Cooperia oncophora; assembly: GCA_036418165.1. NCBI lineage: Eukaryota > Metazoa > Nematoda > Chromadorea > Rhabditida > Trichostrongylidae > Cooperia > Cooperia oncophora. The sequence continues at coordinate 22,536 of MU966964.1, read as the reverse complement.
TAGTGTATCATTGAGTGTGCATGTCCCAGGAACTGTCGTGAAGGTCCTTTCTGATACGCCGCCGCGGAGATCTTCGCTGCTGGGCCAGCGTAGCCAGTTGTATATGCTGTAAGGCCTGCAACGAGCGAGTGAGTTGTATGATATGTGCTGAAATTCCAGAAACACGTACTGATGAGGAACTAGCTTGGTGTTCGTAATATTGTACGAACGTAATACTCTTGCCAACCACTCTTGATCTTTCTTCGCCACAAATACGGGAATAATTTGCCCTGTGATTGTTCCTCATAGAATATAGTAGCTGCTTGACCGGAGGTCAGCTCATCAATCCACGCCATGATGGTTAAGAGTCTGTTGTTCCATGGGTCTTCATGCACTGCAGCACAAGCTGACCGATCTGCTCCACAGCATAATGTTTTTGTTATTCTGTTTTGTATAATAGTCGCATTGAGTTTACGATGTAGAAGAGGGCATCACGATTTTTGATATGGTGCTCTGTAGTGGGTGATGCATCGTGCTGAACATATGTCCGCCTTGTACCGAACTCAAACACTGGCTGTTAACTCTTTGTTGGTGTTGAGCTTAGAGATTATGAACTACAAGTACACATTGGTATGAAGGCCATACATCATGAGGTTGAACTTGATCTAAAATGTCGTAACAAGGGTCTGAAAGTCGTGAACTCGGTCTACAAAGTCGTTTTTGAAAGTCGCAAAATTGCTTTGAAAAGTGATGCAGTTTCCCGCTGAAAAGTTGGTGTACTTGGTTTGAAAGGTTGTAGATCGGTCCGGATAGTCACGAATTTTTATATAAAATTTTGTTTTACCAAGGTTCACTTTCGCGTGAAACACCATTTTCGGGCTCCAGCCCGTCTCGCTATTCCACCGACAGCACGTGTCCTCTATTGAGATCGAGAATGGGTACACCCTCATCTTCAACTCACACCAGCGGAGCTTCGAGTGTCGGAGACCAACTAAAAGAGGTGAGAACTTGATTTATTTTGAGTTCTAGACTACAGGCCTCACTCACGATGACACCCAAAGCTGGGAGAGGCCACAACCTGCTAGTACTATGGACTATAGCCTGCCGATCTGCATCGTTTTTCAAAAGTGGGCGGGGCTTTTACAAAGTGGTCGGAGCCAGGGCACGTCATCGCGTTGTGATAAATTCCTGCTAAATACGACCCCCCCCCTAACTCCATCCTCTGATGTAACGTGAGCCCCGATGATATCACAGTGAGCTGCGGTGAACAGCAGTACCACAATTATTTATTAGGAAAAATATAGAACAGAAGATTGAAGAGATGAACAGTTAGAGAATAATCGTAGTTGAGCCCTGGAGACGAGTCGACGAAGTCCTCGATTGTTCGATCCTTGGCGGCTGGCGCTGACGGCGTGGAAATGGAACGGTCCTTCTAGTGTTCGGCCCCCTTTTATAGGGTCCCTCTGACCCTTTTGACCCCCGCCGAGGTGACCTCCTCGAGATCGCCAGGCCTCGGCCGGCGGCCCCCCCCTGATCTCCACACTGATACGACCCCCCCTCATCCTACCTGCCACTTTCCTAGATTATCCCAACTTCTAAGCATTTTTTTCCAGTTTCTCCCACATTTCCTGGAAAATTTCTGGTTGAACTCCCAAATTTTATTGTCGAGCGGGGGCGGGAGTCTTTAGGAACTAGTTACTATTTTCAACTATCGGAAATAGTAGTTGTATAACTCTTTGGCAGTGCCACCAACTAGTGGGGGGGGGGTCGTATTAGTACCAATGAATCGGCTAAACCGAAAAAAAGTCAACAACCGAAAAAAGTTTCTTCCCAACGCCGAGAATTCCTCTCAGAGGCACATACAACCCCCCCCTGTTCCAACAACGACCAAATACGACCCCTTCCCTCCCTGGCGGTCAAATGCGATCCCCCTCCCCGTTGTCATTATTACAACGATGGCGTGCCCTGGTCAGAGCCTCTATTAGTGGGCGGAGAAAATTGCTACGCCCAAGAAAGGGAAAATTCGGGAGGAAAAGCGGGGCTTAGTGTGGTATTGTATAGATGCATGGCTATGAGCATATTCGTCTTATGAAGAATGAATGTGAAAAGGACGTCGAAAAGACGGAGTCATATCTGTGTCGGTACCAATCCTTTTCAGTTGAAGTGTGTGTGCAAATAGCAAAAGTGAAAAAAGTCGAAGAAGCAGAATTCATAAAACATTTTGGAAAACCGTGACCGCGCTGAGAAGTGGGCGGAGATGTTGGGGCGGGGCTTGCAGCAGTACCTAGTGTGGTCTAGTTATCAACTGCCCATTGTAAGGGGTGTGTCCGATTTGATTTGAAAAGTGTCCGATTTGGTTTGAAAAGTGTCCGATTTGATTTGAAAAGTGTCCGATTCGGTTTTAAATGTTCTATTTAAAGAAAAAATGGTAAAGATTAAAAGTTGTGGATGAGCACATTATGCCTGAGTGAAGTTTACAGTGACGTTTATTTCGCTCAAAACCGAGTGCCGAGTTCATGATGCTTTTTTTGTAGCAGGCTGATCGCACATCGCAGACGCAAACTCTGCTGAATTTGAGTCAACTACGTTTTGAGCCATTTCCTCAAGTACATCAGCTTTTGCCACTGATGCCGATCGCGGCAGGCCATCATTGTGAATGTTGCACATTGCCAGGACCGTTTCCGTTCAATGCTGCTTCTTTAAACAATTTTGCCTCCACTCATTTGCAGCACCAGGTATGCGTCATCATGAAAACAGCTTAACCGTATCACCTTTTATCGTGCAGTTACTCATATTCGTCAGTGCATCTTCTTTGCAATTTTACTTTGAGTTTCAGCTCCTTAAGCAATCCGCCAGTGCGCAGCAAGCAAATTTGAACAACAGTAATGTAAACCAAGAAGAAGAAGAAGACGACGAAGACGACGAAGACGACAGTTCGTTCAAGTTTGTCTGCAACGTTGATGTGACTATAAGCGCGTACAAGCATTATCCCTGCGAACAAGTGTTAGTGCAGATGGCGTGTATTGGAGCGCAGCCAGTTCTCCACCAGTTTCGCGGGCCCAGGGTGCATCGATAGAAGGAAAAGGTCGCTTTCGCTGCGCTCTGATTCACAACTCATCGCCAGCCGTCTCGTTTGCAGGGATGAATACTATATACAGGTCAGGTATCGAGTGCAGAGGAGAGAACTAAAGGGTCTACGACAGTTTGAGATGAGATATGTATTAGATTGGTAAAGATGTCCTGTCAGTGTCAGTCCGAACTTTTTCATTCATGATCAGAAAATCTGGACTTGTCAGAAAACGCGTCATGTTGGGGCAACGCTTGCTTCACATTGGCCATGCCACGAGCGCATCTTAAGCCACCATCGTCCTCGAAAGGTGCCATTTTATCCTAGTAGTTCCAAACGAAGTCCATCGAGAATGGAAATATTTACCAAATATAAACAGTGCCAATAATATATCTTCTTTGTGACTGATAGAATGAAACTCTTCCGAGTTCGAATATATGTTGCAAAATGGTCTATGACGATGTGACAAACAGGAATACGCATTATTGACTCACCTCCCCAACTGTCTTTTCGATGGAAGCGTCAGCCATAATACATCCTATCCGATCAGGGAGGTGAAGTTGAAAATCGACTGATGCAGGGGCTAGAAACGCTGATCGGATTTGATTCTCTCCCGTGAAACGTAGTGCCTTGTAAAGAACCTAGCGGGTCTTGAGAGCTACGCACAGGAAGTAACAGCAGCCATAAAATTAGCTTGTGAGTATGCACGCGAGGAGTCTGATAAGATGCGGCACAGGATGAAAGTCGCATATGATCGAAAGAAACGGGTATGCTTCAAGACACCGAACTTGGGTGACCAAGTGGTGAAGAAACAGGGAGAAGCAGGCGCCCCGTCACCTTATGCTTGCAAATCCGTGGGATTTTATTGCGTGGCCGGAACGAGGAGAACAGCGCCCTATAACCTGGATAGAAAGGGTTCGAGAACCGGTCAGGGTACCTTTCGACATCCTTGTAAAGTTACCAGCGGGAGTGTCAGATGAGCCGTCAACGAGAGATGCGAATTCGATTATCGCTCGTGGGTTTGACTTTTGCCCATACTCAGCTTTCTCGTGATAAAAATCTTTTATCAACCAATGTCTTTGAGACATCTGAGTATCGCCGCTGTCCCAGTGTTGAGTGAGCCCTGTGCTGACGGCTCCCCTCCCCCCCCCTTCTTTTCGGTCAAATACAACTCTCGTTGTGATTACCACAGCGATGGCGCGCGGTGTCTATGAGAAGCTGCGCTGTTCGACCCTATACCTTGTGCACGAGGCACAAAATTTTCAGTAGTTAGATAAACTTTGATGGTTGATAGGAATAGTTTCAATAGAGTTAGATGGCTTTGTAGGGACTTGGATGCTGCTCGTCCTGAGGGTGGGTGGAGAGGGCGCATTTGAAAAACTTCTCGTGCGGAACTGGGGTGACTATAGACTTTGCGCAAAGTTCCCTTTGTAACCAGAGAAATTGGTTCACCCACGCGGAGCTCACTTCGCACGCTTGAGCAAAATTATCATCTTCCTACCTTAGCACAAGTTTCGCACGAGGAGCCCTTCAAATGCCCCTTCCCTTTTACTTGATTTTATCTTTTTTCTTTTTTTATTCAAGAAGCTGTGAGTGGGAAAAAAATCACTAATCAATATATGAGGTGAGTGAAGGAGTCGTACCATGATCATTTCAGACGTGAGCGTGTGTCACAAAAGCGAAGCATCTGACGACGATACAGATCATGACGGAGGACCGAGTAGCAGCTCAGGGTCGGCACCTAGAAGGTCGCGAGATGGACCCAGCAATAGTGAGTGGCTTCTAAATGATACAGATTCAAAGTAAGCGAATGATCTAAAATATATTCCTAACTTGAAGGTCGAAACTTGTAGTGGAATCATGAGCGAAGAGAAGGACAATGACTAACTGTTGAAGACAAACCCCGTGATCACCAGTCTTTGGTCGCGGAGTCCGAACATGAAAGTGTGTGTGGTCTGTGGTTTAGCAGTGAAAGAAGATCCGGAAGGAATGGTAGAGAACGCAGCACAGAGCCCCTCCCACAAAACGAATTTTCTGATCTGCTGATTCCGCGTCGGAAAACCGATACAGCCGCGGTCTCTGAACCAGGGCACGCCATCGTTGTGATCATCACAAGGGGGGGGGGTCGTATTTGACCGCGAGGGAGGGGGGTCGTATTTGGTCAGAGAAAAATTTTTTGATAGTTGATTTCTCTTGTTTCACGGACGCGTTAAAGGGGGAGGGTCGTATTCGACCGCGAGGGAGGGGGGGGGTCGTATTTGGTCAGCGAGGGAGGGG
>MU966964.1:0-17113 GCA_036418165.1 Cooperia oncophora | reverse complement strand
AGAAAAAGGGAAAAAGTATCCTGTACATGGTGCAATTAGTTAAGCGTTCGTTCCCCGGGAATCAGAAAAATGACGGTATGGTCAAAACCAGCCGTCGGGAGAAGAACGTTGTAGGGGAGAAAGGAAGGACAGAGCAAGAAAAAGGAAGGTGGTACGTTCACAGAAAAAAGTCGTTTGACGGGTTTGATGATTCAAAAGCCCGATGGTGAGGCTGACTCACAAAAAGAGAGGGAGCAAGCGAAAGGAGGGAAAAAGCTGAAGAGGATAGTGTTCATTGGCCAGACACAACATAGTCAGAAATACAGTCGAGTGAACTCGACGGAGACAAGCGAAAATTAAAACCTACGAAGGAAAGAGGTCTCGATGAAGCGCAGCTAGCCGAAGTCCTAAGGAGATCAGAAAGCTGCTCGTGTGAGCATCACTAAAAAAAGGAGGAGAGGGAAAGCTATCAAAGAAAGGGAGGTAAGAAGGCGAGCTAAAAGGTAAGGGAAGGAAAAAAAGGATAATTTGAAAGAAACTCACCAATCCTGGCTTGGAGGACGCTCTCGCTGCTACCAGTGAGATCCCTCGCTGGTGTGCGCGAACACCGAATATCCGTGTAATACTGATTATACTATGAGAATATACGGTATGAGAGGGGCGGTGAGTCGTTCCTCCTCGAGGTGCCGCTGGAGACTGCCCACCCAGGATGGTGCTGAGCCGAACGCGGACACCAGCGTCAGACCCTCGCGACAGGTCGGCTGGTAACATTGAGTCGCAACTATGGATCGAAGCACTACTTCAATGAACAATGCTAGGGCGTCCCCCGGAGGCGACGCGCGGTGGGTTCGCCCGACCACCGTGAAAAATGGACGAGGGCTACCGGTTCAAGGGCGGAACTGGCTAAAGAAGATAGCCCATGTGAGACCGCTGCGCATTGCCACGTTGAACATTGGCACACTTACAGGACGCAGCAGCGAACTGGCCGAAATGTTGAAACGGCGCAGAGTGGACATAGCTTGCATTCAGGAGACGCGGTGGAAGGGACAAAAGTCCCGCGACATTGGCGAAGGTTACAAGCTGAGCTACTATGGCGAGACCAACAGCAAAGGCGTGGCCATTATCGTTAGTACCGAGCTGCGAAGCCATGTCGCAGAAATAAGACGTCATTCAGATAGACTCATATCTGCTGTAATCGACGTAGCAACCCGCCGTCTTTGTGTGTTTTCAGCCTACGCCCCACAAAGCGGATGTGACGACGTGGAAAAGGAGCGATTTTGGGCTGAACTACAGAATCATATTGCAGCAGTCCCCGAGAGCGAAGTAATCCTGCTTTGTGGCGACCTAAATGGCCATGTTGGTAGCGCTCAGAGTGGTTATAGCTGTCATGGCAACAACGGATACGGGACACGCAACGAAGACGGACGACGTATCTTGGAATTTGCTGAGGCTAATGATCTTGCTATCTGTAACACATTCTTCAAGAAGCGCGAAAGCCACCTTGTTACATACGCAAGCGGTGGGCAGAAAAGTCAAATAGACTTCGTGTTGGTACGCAGGCGAGATCTTCCTGCCATCAGTGATGCGAAGGTCATCCCGTCGGACTGCCTGGCACCACAGCACAAGATGCTCGTTGTGGATACGAAGATTACCAAGCGTAGAAGCGACACCGGTCGGTCTATGGGGCCAGAGCGAATCAAGTGGTGGAAACTGCAGGGCAAGGAGGCAGCAATTGCCCGTGCATGCAGCTTACCTCCAGTCGATGGCAGGCCGGTCAACGACTTGTGGGCAACGTTCAGCGGATCCGTTACAACTGCTGCTAAATCGGCTCTAGGAATTACGAAACCTGGTCGACGTATTGACAAACAAACGTGGCTGTGGACGGCCGAAGTGAAGCAGGAAAGTAATGGAAAAGAAGACTGCTTACAAAACCTGGCTCACGCATAGTACTGCCGAGAACTGGAGGAAGTACACTATCGCTAGACGAGAGGCGAAGAGATCCGTGGCAAAAGTAAAAGCAGAGCATTTCCGGGGCCTATACGAGCAGCTAGGCACCAAGGAGGGTGAGAAAAACATCTACAGATTGGCGAAAGGACGGGCCCAAGCAGCGAAGGACGTTGAGCACTATATGTGCGTGAAAGACTTGAATGGAGAGCGGCTGCACAGTAGACGAAAGATACTGCATCGCTGGTGGCAACATTTTAACGAAATTTCCAACGTGGAGTTCGCACTTACCAATTCCAGAAGGTCTGCTAGCCGTCCGGTTCCGTACAGCCTATCACATCGAGGAGGTTACCAAGGCGGTCGACAGCATGAAGAATTGCAGCGTCAGGTGCAAGCATGTGATCCGTCTGAAGCCAGTATGGCCTTCGCCTCAACACCAGAAAGACGGAATACTTAGAGACTGACCCTAGCGAAGGCACGATCAAAGTCGAAGGCGAAGACTTACCGAAAACGATGTCTTTCAGGTACCTAGGGTCCCGCCTGCAAGCGGAGGTGGTGTTGATGATGAGGTTCGAATGAGAGTCAACGCGGCATGGATGAGATGGAGAGAAGTCACTGGGGTGCTATGTGATAGGCGCATGCCTCTTCGCCTCAAGTCAAAGATATACCGGACCATGGTTCGACCCGTGGCACTGTACGGATCCGAATGCTGGCCAGCAACCAAAAGTGCCGAGCGCCAACTCCACGCCATGGAGATGCGAATGCTGCGACTGTCAATGGGCATTTCACGCCGATAGAATCAGTAATGATGTGATTAGACGCCAGATGGGTGTCGCACCAATCGTCATGCACCAATCGGGGACATATGCATTGTTCAGAATGCCATCCGAAGCTCCTCCTCTGGATGCTACCATCCCCATCCGATCGGTAATCGTCGGACATTCCTGAACGACTCACGTCATCATCGATCCTTAGCGTGACTCATCCAAATCGCGTTGATCCCTGTCTGAGCCGCTAAGGCTCTTACATTGGAACAATCCCCTTTGTGAAACAGGAGTAGGCAATGTTCAGTGTAACACCCATTAGCACCACCTTTTAATGCGCCATGCAGAGGTAGTGAGATGGTGCAGTTTCTGACAATGAGTAATGTCTGTTTACACGAGCAGATGTGTTCATAGAGTGTTGAAAGGTCCATGGCCAACCTACGTGCTTGCTTAAGTTGCACTGTTCAGTGATCTACGTACTTACAAACTTACGAACCTATCTCATTTTGTTAATGATCTTGGGTGATCATTTTGATTTCTTTGCAGTGCATTTGACAACTTGTGCCGTTTGTTGTTGACTGCCCTTCTCATTGCGACCCCCTTCCATCTCAACCATCAAACAGGACCCTTCCGCCAGTATTGGGGAATTTCCAACGATGATATGCCTTGATTCCAGCTTATGATGGCTGCGCGCTCTCGTCACTTATTGTGGAGCCGTGGCAGTGGGACGTTTTTGAAGCTAGCGGAACGGTCGTACTACTTGCATGGCGAAGGATTATCGGAATTTGAACGCCAACCGCATGTTCATCCTGCTTTCGTAGAGTCCAAGTCTCTGAGGCGTACGTCAAGGCAGGAAGGACCGCGGAATCGAAGAGGTGGGCACGGAGCTTGGTGTTCTTCGTCTTCTTCGCTACTCCCTCGATGTTCTTGAAGGCTCCCCAAGCCGCTCGCTTCCTCCTGCTCAGCTCTGGTGCTAAGTCATTCATCATATTGATTTCACGACCAGGTACACATAGCTAGAGCATTCAGAGATGGTCGTTCCGTTGAGCGTGAATGGGGCATCAGAAACCAATCCGTTTCTCATGAACATCGTCTTCGTTAGATTCAGCCGTAGACCGATTTTTCCACACGCGCAGTCGAATCAGCCAGCATTCGTTCCGCTTGCTCGATGTTTGGTGTTATCAAAACGATGTCGTCAGCAAAGCGGAGATGGTTGCCGACCGTCGATCTTCACTCCCATGTCTTCCCATTCCAGTTGACGCATGACGTTCTCGAGAGAGGCGCTGAAGAGCTTGGGCGAGATGGTGTCGCCCTGTCGGACCCCTCTCTTCACATCGATGATGATCTCCTTGTAGAATGGTGAGATCTTGGTCGTGAAGTTGCTGTAGAGCTCACGAAGAATCCTGATGTACTGAGTAGGAATACCCTGGTTGCCCAGGGCTTCGATAACCGCTTCTGTCTCAACGGAGTCGAAGGCTTTCTTCAAGTCGATGAACGTGAGACATAGCGGCATCTTGTACTCTCGCGATACTTCGTGAGCTTACCGTGTGGATGTGATCGATCGTGCTGAATCCTCTTCGAAACCCTGCTTGCTCGCATGGCTGTCCTTCGTCTAGTGTTCTGCCAATCCTGTTCAGGATGACTCGTGTGAAGAGTTTGTAGACTACAGACAGCAGGCAGATTGGGCGATAATTGCCAATGTCGTACAGGTCTCCCTTCTTGTACAGCAACACAGTCTTGCTGGTTTTCCACGAGGTGGGTACCTTGCATTCCGACAGGTAGCGCGTGAAGAGTCGAGCCAGAGTTTTGACGAGAACTGGCGGAAGATTCTTCAGATGTTCGGGTCTGATCCTGTCGGGACCGGGTGCCGTACGATTCTTCACCGACGAGATGGCGTGTCGGACTTCGGAAGGGAGAACTGCAGGAACGACGTATCCATCTTGCTCCAAGCGGTATGGTGGCAGATGGACGTGGCTGTCAGAGAGTAGAAGTCGTGGATGACCTTCTCCATTGCCCTTCTGGATGCGGTGATTGTTCCATCCGGACGTCGGAGGGCGGTCATCTTGGTCTTACAGTTGGCGAAGTCGCGGCGGGTTTTGCGTATGCTCTTCCCAGCCTCTGCGGCTTCCACCAGTACTGCTGCTCTTCTCTCCTTGAGGTCTTCCTTTATCGCTTCTCTGCATAGCTTCGCAAGCTCAGACGTCAGCTGGTAATTGCCTGCGGCTCGTGCGGCTCCACGTTGGCGAATCAGCTCGAGAGTTTCCAGAGATAGACGCTTCTTGGTAATCTTGGAACTCTCTGACTTCTTGGCGCAGTCGTGAAGGTGTGCGACAAGCCGTTCGTATTCCTCGTCGATGTTGTCGATGGAATCCTCCCAGAGCCCAGCGAGAGAAGTGAAGTGATCCCAGTTGATGACGGTCTTGGGGCTTCGCTTCTTGAACTTTGCGGCTCTTCTCCTCGCATCGTGAAAGCGGAATCTTGCGCGAAGGAGACGGTGGTCGGATCCCGTGTACAACTTAGGAACAACAGCTAAATACGAAATCTTTTATACACAGTAGCAGAGTAGAAGACCAGTACCTGTGTATGGATCGGCGGAATGTCTCAGGCTATAAATTAGACGTGATGTGACCGTGACACACTCAATAGACCGCAAGTAGCTGCATTTTTCGGAGTCAGTTCACCTTCTGTGTGAATGGGAGGTAGCTTGCTTTTCTTGCGTTGTTTGTAGTCATAATCTCCGGTCTCATAGTGTCACCAGATGCCCGACTTATTGTCATCTGGACGGCTGCACTAATGCAGGTTGAAAGCAATCGTAGTTACAACAAGAATGGAGCAAAATTAGAACCGTTTTTGGAGTCCGAGCTAATCTCTTCCTTGACATGCTAGGCTTCACTTTGTGTTTCAAGTGAATTTGATTAGCAGTTGTCAAACACATTATCGAAGACGCTGGCCTGCGTCGGTGACCATGATAACTATTCAGTGTGTGAATGGTGTTGATTCGTCAACAAGAACCTGACCAGTGTCACCGCCAGAGCAACATAAGGCTGCGTTTATACTTTGCGGGCGTCCACCAGCGACGCAAGCGTTAAGCAGCGTCAGCAACAAGCAAAGCGTAGATATCGATCTACCGTCTGCTAGCGTCTGCCAGCGTCTACCAGGGTTCATCAGCGACCAGGAGTGGACAGTGAGGGAACGAAGGAGGGTAGCAAACAGCCGGATAAGGCCTCGTGAAATTGGTGGGTGTGCAGTGGCACCGCACAACTACTAAAGCGCAGAATTATGCAATTAATGTCCGATTTAACGGTGTGTTGGCATACGCCGCAATTTCACGACGCTAGTGAACCCTGGTAGACGCTGACAGACACAAGATCGATGTCTAGACTTGACGGTCGTTGACGCTGCCGGACTCGGAACGCTAGGGGTCGCTGGTGGACGCTGCCGCAAAGTATGAATGCAGCCTTTTTCTTCTTCTTCAGCGTTTGTCCCGCTCTGTAGCAGGGTCCGCTCGTCTTATTTTGTCACGCCACTTCTCCCGATTGAATGCTTGATCGGATGGGTGCCAACTATCTTTAAGTCCGCATGCAACGTGTCTAACCAGCGCTGCTTGGGGCGTCCTTTAGGCCGCTTTCCGGGCACCTTGAGCTCAAGATTAGTTCTACGGACGGTGTCAGATTAGCGCGAAGAACCGACCATTGAAATGACTGTACCATCAAAGGCGAGCTTCGCGCATTTTCTCGGCCACAGGAGCTACACCGAATCTCTTCCTTATGTCGTCATTGCGTATGCGATCCATACGCGTGACACCGGCGGTCCATCGCAACATTTTCATCTCCATGACTCCTAGGCGCGCTTCAACTTCTTTGGTCGTAGGCCAGCATTCAGCGCCGTATATCGCGACTGGTCGAACGACGGTCCTATAGATCTTCGATTTGAGGCGATCTGGTATCGTCTTCGCAGAGAACGCCAGTCATAGACCGCCACTTAGACCAGGCTGCACTCACGCGCGCTCACTTCTGAGTCAAGACTACCGTCAGACGTAATTGTTGATCCGAGGTATTTGAACATTGTCGTTTGCGTCAGCACACTGCCGCTGACCCTAAAGTCCGAAATTCGCTGACCGCTCAGTCCGACACAGGCGAGCATCACATCGTCAGCGTAGAGAAGCGTCAAGGAGTCGGTTTCTGAAGGTTCCGTGAGATGGCGTTCATGACGACAACGAAGAGCAGCGGGGAAAGCGCTGAGCCTTGGTGCACCCCAACTGTGATGGGGAACCCCATCGAAATGCCTGCTGGACTTCGCACTCGACTCGTCGGGCTGAAGTACAGGATGCGTACCCACTCAATCAGCTCTTCGGGAACGCCGTGCTGCCGTAAGGCATACCATATAACTTCACGTGGGACACGGTCGAATGCCTTCTCCAGATCAAGGAAGTAGGTGAACATGCTTCTTCTTTTCACGATGTTTCTCTAGCAAGAGGTGAACGGCATCAATGCGTCTGCGTCGATGGTGCCGGTCACGAAGCCACACTCGTTAGTAGAGAGTTGGACGATATCACGAAGACGATTATCAACAATTCGCTCAAAAATTTTCATGCTGTGCGAGAGCAAGCGAATTGGACGATAATTTGAGCAGTCTGCAGGACTGCCTTTTTCTTCCAGATCGGTACCGTTGTGCTCTCTTGCCATACTTCGGGCATTTTCTTCTCTGCAACGACCTGATTGAAAAACGTTGTCAACCATTCGGCAGCATGCCAGCAGTGTGACTTCCATACTTCGACCGCCACGTCGTCAGGGCCCGTTGCCTTGCCTGGCTTCATCTTCTTGAGAGCCGCCTCCGTTTCCTTCACGCTTATCTTCTGAACGGGACCGTATGTTGGTAAGGCGCAGGGGATGGCCGGGTGTTCATATTCCACTGTGGAAATTTCTCCAAAGTAGTCGCGCCATCGCCTCAGCACCTTTGTTCGGTCCATCAGAAGGCCCTTCTCGTCGTTGATGCCAAAGAACTTCTCTACATCTTCGGTCTGGTGGTGACGAGCCTTGGCAAGTCGGTAGATGTGCCGCTCGCCATCGCGCGTTTCCAGCTTCTTGCTGATATCTTCGAAGTGAGCGGCTTTTGTAGCAGCCACAGCCTTCTTTGCCGTACTTCTCGCTTCCTGATATTTCCGCCAGTTGTCAGCTGACTTGTCTTCGAGGAACAAGTGATAGCGCTTCTTCTTCTCGCGAACCTTTACCCTGACGTCATCTGTCCACAACCATGCCTGCTTTTCAATTCTACGCCTTCCAGGTTTCGTTGTGCCAAGTTCAGAGCGAGCGGCCTGAACTATCGCTTTGGCAGCATTCTTCCACGTTGCGTCGACAGTTGTGACAGTTGGTAATCGAATGCGAGAGATCACAGCTGCCTCCTTTTCTTTCAGATGCCACCATTTGATTCTCTCGGGACCACATCGCTCTATCTTCCTGGGCGGTGTTATCTTCAGCGTACAGATAAGGCGTTGTTGCGAGGCTACTGTCTCATACGGCACGGTCTTCGCGTCTGTGACAAGTCCTTGATCGCGATGCCTGACAAGAACAAAGTCTATTTGTGTTCTGGCACTCCCGCTGTAGAAGGTAATCAGGTGGGAGTCGCGTTTACGGAACTTTGTGTTCACGATGGCAAGATTATGGGCTTCTGCATATTCCAGGATGCGTTCGCCATCGACGTTACGTGTTCCACGAAACCACCATGACAACTGTAACCGTCTTTCGTTGCGCCTACGTGCCCGTTAAGGTCACCAGCGACAATTACGACGTCTTCTGACGGTACCTCAGCTGTCTTCTCCTCAAGCAGAGTCCAGAACTCGTCCTTTGATTGTTCAGTGCATCCCGTCTGCGGAGCATATGCCGAAAAGAAGTGGTACAGTCGCTGCTCGACAGCAAGAACAATCTTCATCAACGAATCGGAACGTTCCACGCTAGCTATCGAGTCACGGAAACGTTGAGAGACGATTATGGCCACACCGTTAGTGTCCTTGGCTTGCCGCAAGAATGGCTTTGAAGCCGCGACCAATGTCTCTTGCAACTGGACCATCTTGTTTCGTGCAACAGAGATCGATTCGTCTGCGCTCCAGTGCCTCTGCTAATTCACATGAACGTCCGGTCAAGGTTCCAACGTTTAACGTTGCAATACGGACTTTACACGCTACACTGCCAGACTTTTGGACTAGCCTGGTCGCCCCCCCCCCGATGCCGTCCTTGCATCGAGGACCCTCGCATACTTTCCACACTCGCCGGGCCATACGAGTGCGCGTCGGCTCCCGCGGACGCCGTAGCATTATCTCGATATACATATGGCATGACAAACATTGTGATGTGACATGGGGTGTTCGTAGGTCGGCCCGTCACGAAGGCCTGTCACCTGCATTCGGATGTCTGCGTTTTGCAGCTCGCAGAGACGACGAGCAGTTCCCAGTGGCACCGCGTGGAAGGAGCAGACTTCACCACTGTATTGACGCAGCCTAAACCAGACAAGATCTCCTATAAGGCAGTTGGTACGATAAATCCTTAAGGAGTAGGATTAATCTGCTTGGCAGGAAGGGATTCTGCCACCCTGAGCAGGCGCTGGTAGCTTTTTTTCTAGGGGAGTTCCCCTTATTAGGCCCTATCAAGCTACAACACACCGACTCAAATCCCCACCGCGCCCGCCCACAAATGGACGACCGTACCTGATGCTCGTATTGCTTCATTTGCTAAGCAAATTATGAAGCGAAGGGATTGGTATGAAGCGGCCGCGGTGCTGCATGGATATATGAGTAAATATGTGGGGCAGCCGTACACACAGTAGCGATATTGCAAGCGAGTGAGTCCGTACCTCGTGGGATAGCTTTTTTGTTGTCATTAGGAAGAAGCTTCTTTCGATGGCGTTTGACCTGGTGGGCGTTTTTTCTTTTTTTTTTCCCTTTGTTTCAACCTAGTTTTTTCGGCGTGTTTTCCCGCATTATATATGGCCGCTGCTAGCATATTCGGCCAGTGTCAGGTTATCGTGCCAACTACCTTCAATCGTAAGTCAGTGGTAAACATACGTATAACAACAAACTTGCCGCCGGTAGCGATACACTCATGTAGAAAGGATTGCTGCGCTTAACAGAGATGAATGAACTTCCTGCACCATTTTTGTCTTAGTTTCTTTCTGGAGGTTGCATAGTGGTGTTGGCGTGATGATGTGACGTACATTTACCACTCTCTCCACTTCACTCTTCCAGCACTGTTTTCCTATCAAATTCCATTATATTAGGTCATCCCATTCCAAACTGTGGAAGGTTTTATTTACATAAAACGAAGAGGAACACAGATAGAAAAGTAATATTTTGCTTTAGGTAAGTAGATCCCTCCTTCACCAATGACCCGCTCCCAGTGCCCCGAAAGCGTTTGGACCTCTGGTACCTTCGTTTTTTCAACAAGTGCGAGTAAATTGCTGTTGATGCCAATTTCGGCGAATGACAAAACGTTGTAGCGTTTGCCGTCGGAGAGTACCTTCGACTGACCAGAACAGTTGAAATCGCATGGCTTTATGTTGGGCGAATGGGGCGATTGAACCAGGTCTCAGTATTGTTTGTGTCCCAGCACTGATCTACAATACAGTTACTCGGGGTCTGGCACTATGACGAGCAACGGTGGCCTTCTTGTAGTTGTGTGGTACCATCCATTTGTCGATCTGACTGTCCGAGGAACAGGCAATATACACCGACAGCGGATTTTGCATAGAGCCGCTTGAAAGCCACAGTGCAGAAATCCTTCGCTATGATGATCATCCACTTGGACCCACGTAACTCTTCATGGTAGAATTCGGGCGGCTTTCTCATCTGCATTCATACAAAATTTACAATTTTTTGTAAATTCCGGTGCGGAGTTCAAGGCCACACATGTTTCATCTGGAGTCGGGGTGCGTTTTCACAGTCGTGAATGACATCTTATGCGGAGAACATTACTGCTAGAGGCATAGAATCGGTACTGCGTTCGTGCTTCTACAAGAAAATTAGGTACCATGCGCACACCCTCTTGACCATCCTCAGTTTATCGGACATAACTCGGGCAGCAGTTGCAGCAGGGATGTCAGTCTCGCGGGGAAGCTCGACAAGGGTCCAGGCTCTGTGATCAGATATTCAGCGCTTGACTTCATCCACCCTTTTTTCTTGTGCAGGATGAACATTATGGGACCATCCACGACAACAAATTCTTTGACTTACAGATTCCAGCATCTGAGAGGAGGGGATCGGTGATTTACCTATTAAGTGGAGTAGTGTTGTTGCTAATGACGGTGATTATATTGTTGATTAATTGTTATGTTATGTAAAGAAAAAAGTTAAGAAAAATTTCAAGTCGGAAAATACTTTTTCGTAATAATAATAATACTATAAAATAGTAATAATACTATAAAATAATAATTAATAATATATATACTAGTAAAATAATAATAATACTTAATACTTATAAAATTTCAATTCCAGATTTGAATAATGGAAGGAGCAGTGATTTCACCCCAATTAGAATCGTTTATAAGTACAGCAACACAATGGCTAGCAAAATTTGCAATTACAACAAAGTGTTAAAAGATCTCGACAACGAAAAATTGAAGCAAATACTCAACAACGATTGTATATGTACTACAAATACAGTACAAGAATATGTGGATAAAAATCATGAACACGTTATCACAGGAAATGTAAATCTCATACAAGAAGATGGTTTCAGAAGACTACTGAGTAAAGGGACCAAATATAGATCTGACACAGGCATAACAAGACAAGAAGTTAAAATCCTGTGTGTTTAGAAGATACACTCAACAAGATAATAAATTATTTTAAATATAAATACAAGGCTAGCAATCACAAGATAAATCTATTATATAAACATTTTTCGTTCATGTTACCATGACAAAGTAAAACCTTTACTGACAAAGGCTAATATTGAAGATATAGGAGAACACATACCTTACAACTTAATCAAACAATATCAAGAAAAATACGTGTTCTGCCCACTCGACAAAGCAAATAATATGGCATCATCTGTAAGAAGTTCTACCTTCTGAACATTATGCATGAAATGGGCATTTCTTATGATGCTGCCAACCACACATTTGTCTATGGAAATAGTAATAACACATATGAGTTGATGCCTCATACGAACAAGTTTTCTTTAATATTGAACACATGTAAATTCCTTTGTGTTAAGAATAATATCAATATATCCATTGATGCAGAAATACCTACTATATATGCCTTACCAAAGCTACATAAGAACCCAGTTAAATTCAGGTACATCACAGGTGCACATAGCAGTAGTATTAAACCACTGGCTCAGGAATTACGCATAATCTTCACACATCTTAAAAATCACTTCATAAACTACGCTAAAGCAATTCGGAATCGCAACAGGACTATCAAGACATACTGGTCTATAAGTAATATTAATATAAGTCACGAACTACACAGCATCACGTTCGACAATCTCAAAATTTACACAGCAGATTTCACTGACATGTTCACAAATTTAGAGCATGATCTTATTCTTAAGAAAATGCAGGAACTCCTTAACATTTGCTTCAAAAATGCCAACAGATCCTTTATTGCCACTAATGGTTACCATGTTTTCTATACAGATGGTAAAGAACTCAAGAACAACTACAGATATTACAAATCCAGCGATTTAATATACTTTATTGACTATCTTTTACGTAACAGCTTTTGTCTTTTTGCTAATAATACGTTCAAACAGACTAAAGGTGTCCCACAAGGTGGCAATTTCAGTCCACTACTAGCAGATCTTACGCTTTCTGTCATGGAATATGACTATGCTAAATCTAAAAAGTTTAATAAAACTAAGCTGTTCATCCCATATAGATATATGGATGATTTGCTTGTTGTTCACAACCAAACTGATGATGATGTGGATGAACTACTTTCTCAAGTTTATCAAAATACCCTTCAGTTGAAAAAAACTCATAATAATGAGGTTTTCTAGTAATTATTTAGATTTAACAATTAATATCATTAACGGTAAAATTAGTACCAAGCTGTATAACAAAACGGATGATTTTACCTTCAGTGTTATCAGATTTCCGTATAGGGACACAAATATCTCTCTTATCAACAAATCCTCTGTTATATATACGGAAACTTTGAGGTTAGCGAACACTTGTTTCGTTCTTCAACGCTTTCGTTAGCAAAATAACGGATATGATCACCACTCTTTTGAAAAATGGCTACGAGGAAGATTTTATTATTACTAGCATTGTTAAGTGTATTTATAAAAATAAATTTATAAGTTACAAGTACTCAATCGCAAATAACTATAGAAAGATAAATAGACTAGTCACAGGTTTACTCATTTGCAGCAGTGATCAACACTAATTCCCTTCTTTCCACTGTTCTTTAATTGATTATATTTCTTTGTATACTTCTTATACTCAACATTTCTGTGCTCAAGTAGGTTTTGCCGGTTTACTCCTTTTTGCCCTTCCTTCACAGTATTTACAGCACACTTTGTGTTATAGTATAATTCATTCATCATCTTGATGCATGAACTTTGCATGTTACCCCCCTTTTTTACAATCTCTCTCTTTTTGTCCTATTTCTCACACCTTCCCCTATGTAGTCTATGTCCTCTTGTCTTCAACCTATCGCACTGATGATGCTCGGGAGGTTGGCTAGACAATGATGATTCAGTCGTGCGATACCGAGCTTGAAACGGCGGATCATCGTGTTGTTGGAGTGTATCCATTTCCCAGTAGTTTGTTTTTCTTTGCCTTCTAATTTAACGACAAAGACTACAGAGCGTAGACTCTGCTCACGTCAGAGTCAGTGTGGTGCCGCCTAGGTGGAACTAAGGTTAATGGTGTTCCTAATCGCATGTACTAATGTGTATCAAATGCTTTGAGAACTTCTTCTGTACTTCATTTTGTGAACAGGGACTTCGAGCAGTTGCGAACAGCGGGGTCGGCTGTAAGATGGATGGTCTGACCTCACCTGCGGCGTTTTCACCACTGGTTGTTTTCTTCCTTAATTGATTACTAGCCGATTACCATCGGTAGAGCAAGGCAGCCAGAGGCAAACTTATACCGCCTTCCTCACGCCGCCCTAGACTGATTGCAATGTTGCGAACTATACTTACTCTTTTAAGAAAAGCGAAAAGTCGCTGCTTCCGAGCTCTCAATTCCCTTTTACGATTTGTGAGCTGAAATCATGTAGAATACCACAGGGGTTGCACTCCAATAGTCATTATCATAGTCATTTGACGAGTATAGTCATGATCCCTTCAAACTTTATAACGAGAGCGTATGAAGAGGCGCGGTTGAAGCGCAGCTAGAAGAGCTATACTACTTGTTGCAGACTCGTTGGCAGGGATCATGACTGCACATCTGTTGAATTTGTCACAGAGTGCCGCAAATAGCAATACTACAGAGCGGCTGTTTTTTGCGAAAATATGACTTGCTGTTTTCGCAGAACTAATGTCCTCCTCACTTTCAGAACGTGGTGATCAGGTTGAGGAGCACAACAGAGAACTGAGGTGTACTGAACGTGGGAAGGAGATTAACTACAAGAAGTTGCCGCATGAAGGAGTATGTGCAGACGTCACAGAAATTTTGTCATACTGATCATCCTTTTTGAACTGCTTCTTAATATGAATGAAACACTGAATAAAAGGTTGAGGCATAGATGTTAGTACTCCTTCCGCGAAAGTCCAGTGTTATCTTCTATTATAACAGTACAATGTTCTCTTCCGTATGTCAACAAAGAATTCTCGTTGGAGCAGAATCAAGATTTCTGTTTCTCTGCAGAGCCCTTTCACAAGATCGAACTTAGGGTAGGGCTGTGGGTCTGGAAATCAGAGTGTGGCTTCTCTAAGAAACTAGCCTACAGCGCCGCACTTCTTCTTAGCTGAACGTTTCAGCGTACTGTTCCTTTTCGCGTCATATGACATATCAGTTACCAACAGAGTCACGGACGACTCGGCTGGTGACCTATACGATGCAATAGTATTGGTTATCACCCCTCGTCACTAATAAATTCGGGATAAAGGATAAAAAGGATAAAGTCTTCGCCGTTGATCAATCCCTTTGTGGGATGCGGCACGCATTCTACTTCCATTCATGATCGGCTTATTGAATGCGATGTGGCCTATACAATGACTTGCGGTGGCCAGCCGATGTACAGTCCTCATCATTGCGGACCGGTGGGGCGTGTCAGCCAGAAGGAGTGTGCACACTGTTGAAGCCGTTCTCAGCCTTTTTGTTGAAACGCGTATGCGACAAAAAGTGGTAGAAAACGAGTAATACGAAGGATATAATACAGTAATGCACTTGCCCGCTTCAAAAACTGGTGCAGAACGTCTTTGCCAAACCGCACCAAACGCAGCCGCACTGCCACGCCCCACCGGTCCGCAATGATGAGGACTGTACAAGTCAGTGTTTTATCCTCCCAGACGAATCTGGTACTAATTTACCGTCCACGGAAGATAGAAGGCTTGGTTTGCCTAAGCGCGAGTCGATCCGGGATTTGAATCCGGCGCGCACGAGTGGTAAGCGCGCCTTGTCTACATCGCCTTCGCGCAAATTCGGGATATTCCATGAATAAGATAGCATCGTAGTTGTTGCAAAAAAAAAAAGAATCCAAGCATAACCATGATTCCCCTTCATGCCTATTGACCATAGGTCGTGGCAGCAGAGCAAGCACAACTTCATCTGATTTGATAAGCTTTAGTATGAATTACAGCATGAAGACGATTCAGTTAGTTTTCCGGCTCCTGCAAAGCTCTTTGAAGAGATTCGTCTCAGATTTTTCCAGCGTCTTCTTCAGAGTCTCAACTGTGCTCTGCTCCGAAGGTGCATTTTTCTCTGGGGCATATCGTAAACAAAAATCTACTAGGTTGATATTTGACATATTATTTTCCAATCAGAATGACAGGTGCTTTCGGGAGCACTTAGCGCGGGACCAGCAGTGAGTCTTGTCTCCTCTTTGAAGCTGAAGCTTCCTTTTGAGATTTTTAAAATAGTGTTCTTGAACCGGTCTATCATCCACAACCCTATCTTAGCGATGCCACTCTGTTCGACAAAAAAAAACAGTGCTCGTCAAATAGCACAGATCAGCCAAAAGCATTCCGCAAAATAGGAGCAAAAAGACTGTCCTGCTTCTGTCCTGTCAGGCTTCGAGACTAGTGCCACCGAGCAAGCATGCGTCCTGGGATTCAAACTTCCTTCTTTGTTGAACAGCTTTTCGTCTATATTATGGGTGATATTATCACCTTATATGCATAATTTGCTCTCTGTTTCTTTGTTTGTTTGCTCATTTGTTGTTAATCTGTCCGGAAATTCGGTTCTACCAGAAGAACAACTTGGAGAGGTGGGGTCAAGGTCGGGATGGGTAGGGCATGTGACAAGATGTAAAGAGCAACCGTAACCCATGCTAAGCCCCGCCCACAGTGGGCGGGGCATGCACTGAGAGTAAGTGGTGTCAGTGGAAAAACTGATAATTCAGCTCCACAGCAGCGCCGAGATAGGAGAAAAGTGGAATGAGGCCATCAAAGGGTTGGCGGACTAAATGGAGAAGAGACACCCGGAATGGGCGGGGCGTACCAGAAATGGGCGGTGCTTCCGGCGTCACGGAAAAAGTCATGATTCGGCTTCAGAGCAGCTCCGAGATGGGAAAAAGTGGGATAAGGCTAGCAATGGGTTACCAGATGGAGGGCTGGAATGGGCGGGGCGTACTTGGTATGGGCTGTGCTCCCCATAACTGTCGTTAACTCGTTCCACGACAGAGAATTCAGAGGTTGCCAAAAAGTCCCTGGCGAAGATTAACGCTTGACGAAAGTCACACCTGCGATGTGCTGTGACCCGCCCACAGTGGACAGGGCGTGACCTCAAACATGAGGTACTAATTGAAAAAAAATTGTAGTTCGGTCCCAGATCGCTACAGACGTTGCAAAAAAAGTGGATTATTATCCCCGAGGGGTCACCCGTTGAGAAGTGCAGGACATACCAATTGTGGGCGGAGTGTGCGGACAGGCGGGCGGGGCCAGATTTTAAAATTCATAAAACCGTTCCAGAGCACTCCACACAACGGGAAAAATTGGACTAACTTCAACGATGGTTCACCCGTTGAGATGAACGACGCGCATCCATTGCGGGCGGAGCGTGCGGTAAGATGAGTGGAGCCAAAACAAAAAAAAGGTGAAACGGTTCCAGAGCACTCCAGACACCAAAAGGCACTAATGTCAGCGATGGGTCATTGGTTGAGAACCGTTAGGCAATCCGTTGTGGCTTGCGGTGAAGTGAGTGGGGATCAACTTGAAAATCTGTAAAAGGTTCATAGAGCATTCCAGACAACTGAAGAAGGTGAGCAAAAGTATGAAAGACCTCGATTGTTGAAGTGAGATACACATGCATTGTGGGCGAAG
>MU966960.1:6995-21447 GCA_036418165.1 Cooperia oncophora | reverse complement strand
CGCTATCCGATACGCCACTGGGGCCGCTTTTTGTGATAACTGCAAAAAGAGATTTTCGAATATTGCTCTTTATTTTGCTTACGTACTTTACACAGTGCTAAAACAAGGGGCTATACCTGAAATCTGGTATTATGCGTACAATTGGACAAATGGGCGCTACCTTGGACAAACAAGAAAGCTGTCTGTGAAATCAGATAAAACTTCTAGACTAGTGAATTTGTCAAGAAAATCGATCCCATTCTAGAACGGAGCATTCGTCATGCAAACGGGCACACCCCCATATCCCCGGGGTGTAGGCGTGGCCTCGTACCTCATCTGGACGTGCCGCATTGTGGGTCATTTGTACGATAGTTCGGTTCGATACAAGCCACCTTGTGTTTGACAAATGGACCACAACTGCCCCAACATGAAAGTACTCATTGAAAGCGTAACTCCGCAATGTTCATACGAAGTAGGCAGCCACGCCCACCGCATCTCAAGGATCTGGAGTGTACGTAATCGCGTCGCGGTGTAACAAAATGGGAGGTTCACTCGATGGTGGTCCAGACCATTCGTGGCACGAGTTCGGGTTCAAGCTGGCTATTTGGCTCCTAGCTATTTGGCTCGACATAGCACTTTTACTTCGAGCACGAGAGCTTATACCGAAATAATGCCGTAAGACGGCATAAGACGTAGGCTACCATGACACAATTGATTTGACGCCAAAGTTCTCGGCCAAGTCAACTAACCAGAAGTACTATCTGGCTTCACGAAATACCGCACCTTGGGATCTTTAACTACGCCCCATTCGGAACTCCTCTTTCGTTGCGATTCGAATGCGCTTAACTGCACATGTCCACGGCGTAGAGATGAGGCCATGTCATTCTTTACTCGCCTGCGTACCCCAACCCAGATGGCGATTCTCTTCCCAAGTCCAAGAGAGCGCAGACCAGCAGGGAAAGGAGACGGTCCTGTCCTATTCACTGCCCCTCCCTCCACAACTACTCGGTGTCGGAGAACGTACTAGGCATCAGCATTCTTACATGGTGTGGGACTGGCAGCTACGGCACCACATAAAGGGGGGGGGGAAGGAGGAGGTGCTATTGTGGCTAGCTATCGCGGCTAGCTGGCTGCCACAGAGGTGCTGATTACTGTTGTACACTGCCTTCGTTGAATCTGTGAGGAATGTGCTGTGTTCAGACATTAGACAACGTAGGATTGGGATATGACTAAGAAATCGCCCCAGAGCCTCACTCCGTTTCAGAATGGGAAGAGGAGAGCCAGGGGTCATTCAGTGGGTGACATCACGGCTATGAAGTGGTTACCATAGCGCTCGTCTGTTATTTTTACCATTCATCATGGCACCCAGCCCTGAATGATCCTAACAGGTAAGCAACGCGCTAGCTTGAAAATCGGGCTTCCAACCAAACGTCAGTGAGAAAGGTCATCCCAGCACCTGCCTTGGGAGGTGTGACCCGGCATTCATCTATCAATGGCGTTCCACTGAAAACCCTGACTCCTAGCCAACGCGCTCAGTGTTCTCAATGTTATAAAAACAGCTACAAAAGCTAAAAAAATCTCAAAAAAGCAACGTTACCAATCAATAACACTACCGAGACTACGAGATTACAGTGTCACAACATACACAATCTATCAATATGAGAATCAAATCGATAATCGATAATCAATGCTTAAGCAATACCAAAGCCAAGCAACCATCCGGCTGCAAATCCGCTTAGTAGCCAAGCGTTCGAGCGCAAAAAACCACCAATCTGAAACGAGGCCTTTCATGATAATGTTGTGTATTCCTGAAGCACAAGCAGGACACGTTCCAACGCTGTTTTCAAGCCCCTTCCCCACAAAGTTCCTCTTCTGGTACGACTTCCCCCCTTACCCACTTCCCATCCTACCTAGCATTTTCCAAAAATTTTCCTCTTCTCCTATCTTTTCCAAGCGTGCGACAAGACAATCGTGATATGCGGCGCTGATGGGCGTGTCGAGCGACGCCGCGCTGCACGGACGAGTTGCCCTGCGCATCCTTTCGGTTTTGAGTGTTAAAGGGACGGGAGTGTTCGATATCACCTTTCCTAGAGTCTTGCCCCCACTTGACGAGTTCATACGAGTTTCACTGCTCCAGTCGACAAACTAGCACACAACGAGGATGTGCTGCCTCACGCCGCACCATACGCCGCGCGCGACGAGAACTCACGATTTTCCTGACCGTCACCTTTTTTCCAGTTCTCGAGAAAAAAAACTTTGGTTTTCCCTCGAAAAGCTGCCGTCGAAGATATATAGTTTACACGAAACTGGAAAAGTCAGTAACAAAACATTTCTCTCCCCGCTGGGAGAAATTTCTACGGGACCCATCAACCAAATATGGCCCGCCTCACTGGGGATCCCTAACGTGTGACGGGCCCTGGACACAGTCCCTCCCTCGTCCTAGGCATTACTGAGAAGTTCAACTAACTTACCTCTTCTTCGTTGGGTATCATTGAATCGGGTTTCCCAAGCAGATTTTTCTCCAATCCTCGTTTCAAATCCATTAAATCCTTCTCGAATTTTGTTCGATTCAGTTTCACATAACCACGGTAGTTGCAAACCTGAACAAAGAGGTTAAAATAGCACATTCTATTAGGAAAAAAAAGATAAAATGAAAATTTTGATTTGTTTTATGTGCAATTCGTGTGCGAAAACAAGCCAGTAATATAAAAATTATTTATTTGTCAAGCTGTAAAACTACCAGAACAACTAAAACGATCGCCCTTAGTCTATAAACCTGTTTACAACGTTACAAGTAATTATTTTTAGTACAGTGCTGTCTGACTAGTGTTTTTTCTTCGTAGCATATTCGTCTTTCAATCCTCTTCTGTGCAGCAAATAAAAGAGCAGTGTCGGCCAAGCCCAACGTAAGAAGATGGCAAGTTTATTGCTCAGTGGAGCCATGATTAGCTCAGTTTGTCGATCTGAGGCGGCTTGAAGGATTCGTTTGGCGGCATCTTCTGGAGAGAGTCCCTGAAATTTGAAGGGTATAATCTTCAAGAACATAAACACCGTAATCCCACTTCATAATATAATCCGCGGCAAATCCCCAAGAAGTGCGGGATTAATCCGCCTAGCAGGATGGAATTCGACGACCTTGAGAAGCAGGCGCTTTTTCCAAGGAAGGTACCCCTATAGCGTCCTATCAAGCTGCAACATACCGACCCGGGGTCCCAACGCGCCGTCTCCCCCTCCCCGCCCTCCGCCCTTTAAATGAACGACCTTACCTGATGCTCGAGTGCTTCATTTGTGGAGTATTTAGTTAAAATCTTTCTTCAAAGTGGCTCTTTTTACAACTTTTGCACAAATAGCCCTTCACAGACATTTTCTACACACACTACACTATATTACATCTACATTACATGCCCCGCCCCAGATAACTCCACCCCTTTTTCTCGCGACACAATTTACACGGTGACTAGACACATTTTATTTTTTCAAAATATGAAGTGAAAGGATGGATATGAAGCGGCGCGGGGCTGCATGGATATACAGGGGGGGGGGCTCAGCAAAGTTTTCGCAGCCCAGACAGAGGACGTGGATACGAGTACCAGGGCGGAAGATACCCAAGATGTTCCTCGATAAGCAGGAGCTGGCTCTCACCCATCACCTTCATGTACACCAAAATATGAAGTCATCTCCAGTCGCAGCCTGACTGGAGAAGACCTTTGGAATTCATGTCACCTCCAAACAGCTGCGAAACTTCTAGTATGGAGTCACCCATGGATAGCTACCTGGAGACCAGTACTCTCGATCTGGAAGACCTCCATCATCGAGCAGCTCCGTCAACGTCGCTACGGTCTAGGACATCATCTTCACCCAGCGCCAGTTGATGGTGGGGACCGGACGTACCTGGAATGGAGAGACCGATATTTTCTTCGTGGGCCCCGGACTGAAAGTGAGCGCTGGCGGTTACATCGGGATATCCTCTACACGTTTCGTCGCCCGTACCTTCTTGGAAACTTTGTACTGCTACAGGATTGGGTGACCCACATGGAATCAAAGGGCGTTGGGAAAACTCTTGCCTACTTGGAATGGAAGGGCGTTG
Organism: Cooperia oncophora; assembly: GCA_036418165.1. Taxonomy (NCBI): domain Eukaryota; kingdom Metazoa; phylum Nematoda; class Chromadorea; order Rhabditida; family Trichostrongylidae; genus Cooperia; species Cooperia oncophora. Next base: position 17,381 of record MU966960.1, on the reverse strand, counting down.
AGTACCTGAAGAAGATGGAATATCTAAGCAGGTCACCTGACCTAAACCCCCTCAATTACCTGGTTCGGGGAGTTCAATAGGGTGGTCTACGGTGGCGGAGAAATCGACTATCTCGCTCAGGCACCACATCGCGGTCGCGTGCCAGAATCTCTCGATGGCGCTCGTCCAGAAGGCTGTGGCGGAGTGTCATGATAGTATTTAATATGCTCTTTAATATGGTGGTAAAAATGTCCGATCAGAATTTAATAAAGTGTAACTTATAGCGCCTCGAAAGTCAAGGAAGAAAAGTGACTTTTTTTGGCCCCCCTGTATGAGTACATACATGCAGCCATATCTATCCTAGTGGTTATTGGCCGATGCCAATGGGAAACTCGTCCAAAATTGCTTAAACGAGAACTTTTTGCAAGTTTTTGACCGTTTCACTTCGCTTTTTCGCCACTATATAGCACCCCGCTAGCATTTCAGACCGAGTATCAAATTATCGTGCCATACGCCCTTAATAAAAGGTTGTGGGAGTGACAGCAACTAACAAGATTTGATAAGGGGCGTTATAAAGGGAGGGCCATCAAATTCGCAGCGCGGTTCACAGAAACAGTCCGACGTTAGTTCCAGTATGTGATGATACATGAAAGAAAAAAAAGATGAGATTTCTAGTTCTTTATTCTCGTTTTTGGGCCAGAGCACATTCGCCAACTCCTATCCGGCTCCTCTATTTCTTGAATTCTACCGTAATCCCTCCATAATCACCGATTACTGCCCGAAAAATTCCACTTAATGCGACTTTTCTTGCGCATAAACTTGTTTGTCGTACGTCTAGGAGTAGGAAAGCGACAACAGAGGTTCGTACTTTTCCTGATGATCGAAAAAACAACGGATCGGGCAGTTCATGGCAGTTCGTTCATAAACGACCCATCACCTATCATTGCACTAGACGTTGGTGTAAAGGTCGAACGACAACCCTATTGTAACCCGCCTGCACTTCCCACACAATCCATTTTCCACTCGACGCCCTTGAACAACCGACTTCTCACTGGTCAGCTCCACTTGGCTACCACTTGGCTACCAGAGTATTCATCGAGCTGATGATTACTTATTTAACTGTCCTGGCTGTACTCTTTGGAGTCGCCCAAAGTAAGTCTCGTTAAGTTTGGCGCTGGACCTGGAAACTGATGTCGACTGCAAACAAAGCTCGTGTTATTACATAGTTTTACACAAATTCACAGGTCACACCCCGGCAATGATCGATGGGAATCAGCAAAATGCCCCCACCAAAGCGAACTGAACCCGAAATTTCAACCGTATCTCTTGAGTTTCCACTAATATACCCTGATGAGATGACTCACCCTATGACCAACTGCAATCACAAGCACCTTCAAAGGGACTCTTCAGGACGTAGTTAGCCAGCCACGTATATCACAAAAGGGCCCCAATCTGCGTGAAATTGGTCTTCCATCGCAATTGCCCTGTAGGGGGCAACACTGACCAAATGGAAATAGTTTGGCTGGAATATAAGTTTTAGCACATGAAACCATCAATCTTCTGATGCAGGAACCAGGCCTCATAATGTGCAACTTACCACTTTCACAGTTAATCTTCCACCAGAGAACATGATCACTGGGAGAAACAGGGGGGCTGCTACCGGTCGCTGTTTTGGGAAGGGTGGGGGCGTTGAACTGAGCGTTCTTGAATGACAATTATTCTCGTTTCAGGCGCGTTATATACACCTCCACATTCCTCAACAGAAAAATCCCAGCAAAGCATGACACATCGCTTGTTGGGGATTCCCCAATAGGGGGGTCGTATTTGGTCGCTGGGAGAGGGGGATCGTATTTGAGCTGAGAAACTTTTTTGGTAGCTGATTCTTGTTTCAGGGACGCTATAAGAGGTAAGGGGGTTGTATTTGCTGTCAGGAGAGGGTTGGGGTCGCATTCCCTTCGGACCTTCTGAGAGGTCGCTGACTTTTCATTGTTTTTCCTTTTTCATGTGCACTATATACCCCCTCCCCTCGACATTTCGACGGGGATGGAAACAAGGGGGTCTTACCGACTTCCAAAAAATGGGGGGGGGGTAATCGGACTCGACCAAATCGTCAACCAATGATGTACTCTGCAGTAAAGATTGCGTAAATGGAGGGTGGGTTGGGCATAGTGGCGGTGGGTGTAAAGGAGGGGGTCACATCCTAACGCTGCGGGAAAATTTTTGGAAAGTACAACTTCCTCTCCTTCCCGAAAGTTTCCTTTGTGGTACGACCCCTCCGCCAACGACAAGCAAATATCCACCTCTTCTCCTCACTGCACTTTTTTTTCGGCGATGTTGATACTGCGCGTGAAACAGAAGAATCAACAATCAAAAAAAATTCACCAGGTCCAATACGATTCCCCTTCCCGACTAAATACGACCCCCGCTGGGGGTTCTCTGACGTACGAGAAGCCCTAGCTACGTACCAACTGAGTATGTGCCTTATTTATGGTTTGCAATGGACTGATTCATAGTTACCCATGGTTTATCTTGGCGTTTTTTTTCTGATCAGTGGAACTACAGTCTTATTTAACGAATCGTGACTTCATCACATTTATTTTGGCCCTACTACGCTCCATAGGAGCCAAATTACTTCGTCATCCCAATCTCCAACTTTTCCGAGAAATCATCAGCAAAGGCCTTCATAGCGGTGCTTCCATGGGCCACATTCCTACCCAGAAGGTCACAGCCTACGACACCAATTAACTATTGAAAGCTGAGTCGCGAACAAAGGTTTACGACTATTCGGATGACTTAACAGCCAATGTCAGAGTGGGTTGTCTTTAAGTAAAGCAACTTCTTCATCTGCAATTTACCGACTCCCAAAACAGCCTTTTGAAAGAAATGGCCACAACTGCTGGGACGACGGTTGCTGCCAACGTCATTGGTGCAAGGGCTGCGAGATGGCCTTTGGCCACACCCCGCTTAGCCCTTTCCCCAGTGACGTTGCAGCAACCGTCTGCCCCAGTCATCGTGCTCACCGTCTTAAGCAGATGTTCCTATTCAAATTTCTGGAGAGAACCGGCTTGGTAGGGGCATTTTTATGGTTCTCACCATAACTACCAATGTCTCCTGCAAGCTGTAAACTCCTGCGATGCCATGCAACAGCAAGAGTCTCGCTTACAACAATGACCAAGTACGACCCCTCCCTTTTAAAGCGAGAAAAATCAACTATCAAAATAAATTTCTCCCAGTCCAAATACGAGCCCTCCCTATTGGGAATTCCCCAACAACGATGTGCCCTGGTCTGCCAGGAATCTGAACGGAGGATATATAGCGCTCTTGAAACAGGGAAAACCGGGAAAAGTCAAAACCGCAAACTCTCAGAGGCAAACACGACCCCCTCGCTGGAGACCCACTAATACTTCGAACCATAGCGTCTTCCTAGCCTTGCCAGTGCTAAGCTCCTCCCTCCCCCATAATTCTCCATACCCCATCCATTGATGTGTATGCCTCTGCTTCCCGAGGTTACTACGTATTTCCCGTATATGGCCACTCCCAGCTGAGAATTCGAAAACACCAAAAGGGGCTCCTTTATATAGCAGTAGGAGAGCGCTATCACAATCAAAACATCGCGTTAAATTGATACCACAATTAATTGGTTTCCAGTTTTGCTTTGCGACATTCTTCTATCATTTCTCTTATCACAACCACGAGGGGCATTTCGAGAGCGGAAAGGCAAACAGACGGACATTCACACTTACTCACGAACACGCAAACGAAGATAGCAGTGATCGCTGAACTTACAAGGGAATGGTTTCATACTTCCCATGGAACTTTGAATGGAGACCTAGGTACATCGATAGAGCCTCGAATGCTGATTACGAATATGCAGATTAAAAGTGCTACGGGGACCTCCCAGACGAGATCTGGGCGGTCAAAGTTTGCGAAAACTCAGTTTTGGCTCGTAAGCGCTGCTGATCGATCGTTCGGCAGTGCCACCGTGGCCTAATGGTAACTGTGTCGCTATAAAGGCAAATGCTAGTGGGTTTGCATCCCATTGGCGCGAAATTTTTGCTTCGTCTCTTATAAAAGCTTTTACTCTCTAATTTTCAAAATTCTTCCGAGTTTACGGCCCAGCAGAGCAAGTAGATCAAGTATATGACGTACTCAATCGAGTACGGATTTGATCACAATCTGTCCTCTGTGAACCATGCGACATTCGAAGTTTTGGCCAGAACCACAATTTGGCCAGAGCTTCACGCAAAAAATGATTGGACCCTCGTTCAGTTGATGACCTAAACAATGTGAGAGGCAAAGCGTTTTCTCTTCAACTGGTGTGATAATCGTTTCAGGGGGTCAAAATACCGTACGTCATACATTTGATCTACTTACTCTGCTGAACCGTAAACTCGGAATAATTTCGAAAATTAGAGCAAAATCTGATATAGGGGACGTAGCAAACATTTTCGCGGGATGCAAACCTACGCATTTGGCTTCTGCAAGCGATACAGTTACCACTAGGCCACGCGGTGGCACTGCCGAGCGATCGATCAGCAGCGATTACGAGCCAAAACTGAGTTTTTGCAAACTCTGACCGCCCAGGACTTGTCTGTGAGGTCTCCGTAGCACTTTTAATGTGCAAATTCTTAATCAGCATTCGAGACTATATCGATGCACATGGGTCTCCATTAGAAGTTCCATGAGAACTTGAAACCATTCCTTTATTAGCACCAGGCAGCCCTAATCAAGTTTCTGCACCTTACTTCTAACCATAAGAACAGTCACCAGCATGAGGATGTCTGAAACGAAACGGCGCGCACAAAAATGTTTCTGTTCCGGAATTGCGCCGCACTTTACAACGGGTTTTCTACTGAGACCACTCGGAGCTGCCCTTCTCGAACAGCGCAGATTGGACAATCGGTTTCACAGTGATGAAATATTATGCTAACGAAATCTTGATGGGTTCTGTCTCTCTACCACTATATTTCACCAGTCGCCTCGCCGGCTGACGCCGGCGCGGCTCCTTCTGATACGGCCCGGCTGCGCCGGGCGGGCGCGGCTTCGCCGCGCGTACCTTCTCTCACATATTTCTAGACTCAACTGATATCCGCCTTTTGTTCTGTACTCCACTTTTCTCCGGTGTCTGAAGTACTCTTGAGCTATTTTACAGATTCTTCGTCTGACTCCGCCCCTCGAAACAGGCTCCGCCCCCAATTTTTGTGCCCCACAATCCTCACTGGCGACCCTCTGCTGACCTTAATCCACTTTTTTCCGGTCTTCGGAGTGCTCTGGGACCGTTTTGCAGATCTTTTGTCTGGCTCCGCCCACAACGTTTTTGCCCCACGGTCCTCACCGGCGACCTCTGCTGACCTTAATCCACGTTTTTTCCGGTCTTTGAAGTGCTCTGGGAGAGTTTTGGAGAATTTTTGTCTGGCTCCGCCCACCTCGGGCTGGCCCCGCCCACATATGTATACCCCACATTTCTCAATCGGCGACCCCATGCTGACCTGAATTCACTTTATTCCGGTCTTCGGAGTGCTCTGGAACCGTTTTACAGATTTTTTGTCTGACTCCGCCCACCTCGGAGCAGGCTCCGCCCACAATTTTTTGCCCCACAATCCTCACCGGCGACCCTCTGCTGACCTTAATCCACTTTTTTCCGGTGTCTGGAGTGTTCTGGAACCGAGCTACAAACTTTTAAAATGAATAATTAGGGCAAGCTCCGCCCACTGTGGGCGGGTCTCAACACACTTTGAGTGCCCTATATTCGCCAGATATTTACATTCTACACTGAGTTTTTTGCGACTTCCAAACACTCTCGCGAACCGGGTTACTGAATTTTGCGAGAAGCACCGCCCACCTTGAGTACGCCCCGCCCATTTAGGGTGTACCTGCCACAGTTAGTCTGGCGACTCCTTACTAACCTTATTCCCTTTTTTCCCCATCTTTAAGCTGCTCCGGAAGCGAATTATGAACATTTTTCTGCGGAACCCCAAACTTTCGGCGAGTGCCCCGCCCACTGTGGGCGGGGCTTCCCATAGGTCAAGTGTGCTTTTTATTTCTTGTCCCATGCCCTACCCATCCCCACCTTGACCCGACCTCTCCAAGTCGTTCTTCAGGTCGAACCGAATTTCCGGACAGACAAACTTACAAACAAACAAACAAACAAACAAACAGACGAAGCGCTTTATATATAGGGTGATATTTTGTTCGGCTTAGCGTGGGGGAATTTTGCTAGTTTATTAGTTTCTTAGGTTTCCTCTAGTTGCTGAAACCCGTAAGCTCTATTAAACTTACAAAACATTATGAACTTCAGTGCATACTCCTCTAGTAGCTTCCCATGAGTTCACATGTCCATGGCACCTGGCAAGATACTCCCTCTAGGTCTCCCTCCCCTCCCAAAGCCGAATAGCGTCTTTCATTGTCTTGACTAAAATTGTTTCAACTAAATCATGCTCGTATCTCTTATATAATTGTAATAATTGAGCCGATTTTGTGATGATCAAGCACTTGACTTCCAAATGTACATCAACTAAAGTACGTAGTATTACATTGGGGATCCCCAACTAGGGTCATACCTGATTGTTCCGGGGAGAGGTATTATTTGCTTTCAAGGGAAACGTTCCCGGTTTCTTTAAAAGTCATGGGTTTTATGTGCGCGCTATGTTCCCCCCTCCCCCCACCACCCCCCTCTCTCGCTCGACGGCAGGGGAATATTTGAAAGAAAAAAAAACTCCGGAGAGCGACAGGAAATTGGGAAAACGCAGGAAGACGGTAGGTAGATGGGGGAGAGGGGTCGTACTAGAGAGAATTTCGAGGGATGGTCCTACTTTGCAGAAAATTTCCCTAATTGCAAGAAGTGCCTTGATGTTATCAGTATCGCATCGTCCTGTACACCTTTTGGCCACTTCAATGGGTTACGTGACAACTAAAACTTTTGGTGGGGGTCCTGCCACGATAGGCCAGAGCGCAGAGCAATAAGGGACTGCTACTGCCAAGGCATCGTGAGGTACAAAAAACACGATGCGAGCCAGGAGATGAGTTTTTTGAGGGGAGGGGACACCGGGGTGGATGAGCCACTTAGTATGCGTTAAAAGTTGGAATGTGAAAGGTCAAAGTGGCCATAAATCGCCACTCAGGCAAGAGAGCGCAGAGAACAACAGAAAGTTGGCGCCATTAAAGGGATTGAGTTTTAGTTGTCCGTAGGCCAGTTCACTGAAAAATGCAGCACTGTTGCGATGAATCAGTTTGGTCCTGGTGCGAAAACCGCTCACGTATCCTTGCTAGTAACGCTTTTACTGCTACTCCATTGCCGCAACGTGAAACTACTGGAACGTTGTACTCCCCTAACATCTTACTTACTACATAGCGGCTTGTGCATCTAACGCATAAAGGATAGTCTTCGCTGCTGACTAACCCCTTTATTGGAAGCGGCACAACTCCTATTTACATTCAGATCGTAGTGGCTTATTGAATGTGGCCTATACAATGTTTCGCGGGGATCGCCAATGTACAAGTCAGCGTTGTTATCTTCCTGAAGAAATCTGGGTACCATTCGAGGAGGAAGGAGGACTCAGTGGGCGGGAAACGATCCGAGACTCCAGCTCCAGACGTGTGCCTTTACAGACAGAAATTATTGAACCCTTTTCTATGTAGAGTTCTTCTCAGAATTTCGTTTACTTTGGTTCTTCTAATTTTATGCATGATGACCTTCAGCAAGGTAATCAGCACCAATGTTAGAAAAAGCGTCATCAATATCAATGCTTTCGGATTGTTTGACCCAATTCTGACTACTCAACACTTTAAAACTGGTTGAATAACCCCCATACTATTCTAGTAGAAGACTATTTATGTTGTTTAAGCGCAATTCCTCTTTGGACTCCTTCCGCAGATTCCGCTTCCCCAGATTCCGCTCTTCAACCAACAACCGCTCGGACTAGACCAGAATTTTACAACCATGGCAAGCAGCAGCAGCAGCAGCAGCAGCAGCCGCAACAGCAGCTAACGGTAACTCATTATTCAGCCTTCCCTACTTGGGTTAGATTTTTTTCTACAGGTACCCGATGAATCGGAAGAGCCGACCGAACGAATCGAGGATATACCCAATCCAGATCTGGAACCAGGAGTCTGGGCAGTACCCGATCCAAGATCATGGCCAATGGTCCCGACTGGAACGACCCACGAAATACGTGGGCCGGTGTATTTGGGTGGACGAGTGGGAAAAAAGACACGACTAAATAAAAACGATCTCGCTAAATGTACTATATTTGTTGACTATTTGAGTAGATGCTGAACATAAACGTACCTTCTTTTGGTTCTCATCTTCTTTACCAACCGCTTGCCCTTGTACATCAAGGGCGCGCGTTCCGAAACCTGTGTTCATGTAACCAGCTGATACCGTAAGAATGTGCAGATTGGGACGAGATTCGCAACGTAATGTATCGAAAAATGCCTAAACAAAAATATTTCGAGGGATCAGTGTTTTTGTCACTGAGTAATATCTACTGAGTAATATCGTATGTGAATATCTGTCGTTGCTGGACACCAAAATCTCAATTTCTTTCGCAGAAGCTCTGCCCGCAGGGATAACTGTGTGCTCTGATTACGAGAGAGACAGTAGTTTTTGGCGCAGGCGCCAATGTGCGGCATGTGCACTTTGGCAGCGTTCAGACTTCGGCATGACGCGCGTGGGCGCGCTGTAACGCGGTGTAACGCGGCATCAACGCGCCACAACCACAACAGCGCTCCAAAGGCATACACGCGAACGCAGCCGCAGACAGCGCCGATCGATACCAGGCTGCGTGACTGGGCAGCACCTACTACCACATCCCCGGTACTCTCTCAAAACACAAGCGGCCGGCGCTCATCGATCAAGTGTTCGCAGTAGCAAACGATTGGCGTCGAGCCCTTCGCGGCTGCGTTCGCGTCTACAGCTTTACAGCACCTGCGTGGCGCGCGTTACAGCGCATTACAGCGCCTTGTCGCGCGTATCAGCGCGTCCACGCGCGTCGTTGCAAGCTTGAATGTTGTGTTCTTCACCAAAACCGAGGAAAACTGTGTACGAGGGTTATTTGACATCCTGATTAAGAAAATGACATCAGGCACCAATTTGGCGCCACGGCATTGCCCATCAGAAACTGATATAAACCTGACTCACCTGGAATGCATGTTTACTGGCGCTGTAAGCACTTCTGTACGGAATTGCTAATTTTCCTTGCACACTACTCGTTGCAATAATGCAGCCGTCATCAGGGATCGCGTCCAACAGTTTCTGTGTGACCACCACATGTCCAAAGAAATTCACATCCATGAGCTGTCTAAAGGAAGACAGGTCAATAGATGGGGTCATGTGAATCCTCAGAGCGAGAGAGCCTACTTGTAGATCTTTATCGGAGTGTCCTCTATGGATCCACGCATTGATAGACCTGCGTTATTGATCAACACGTGAATTGTTTTTCCATCAATTGCATGATTCGTTAACGCTTCGACATCCATCGGCTCGCAAACATCAAGATAGCTTAAATAAACAAATTAGTGGAGCATGGTCATATTTTACAAAGGTCGCTAGCCGCTTATTTCCTGCGAATTTGTATAATTCTGCTAAAAATAAAGTCCTTCACACTTAAAATCCAGAAGTTTGATTTTTCTGAGCAGTTTTCAAAATTAGGAAGTAACCAATACAGTGAGCCTTTCGAATGGGCTGAAGCAGAATAGTTAAGACACCGTTCACACTTAGCGGTACCGTCTGCCAGCACCCCTCAGCGTGTGCCGGCGTCTCGAGGGCTGCGGAAGTATAGCTATTGATCTAGCGTCTCCCAGTGTCTGTTAGCGCCTCCCAGCTTCCGCTAGCGTTCACCAGCGACCGGGATTGGAGAATCTGGGGAAGTAGGAGGGTAGCAAACAGCTGAATTAGGCGTCGTGAAATTGCGGCGTGTGCAACCGCACCGCACAACTGCTAAAGTACAGAATTATGCAATTTAATAACGGTGTAGTGTAGTTGTACGGTGGGTTGCACACGCTGCAATTTCATGACGCCTAATCCAAATCGATATCTGTACCTTCCTAGACGCTGACGCTACCGGACCTTCGGAACGCTAGTGGTCGCTGGTGGTCGAAGGTATGAACGCAGCCTAAGGGGGTCAGTCAAAGGACCGCTTGTGCAAAGCTGGGACTACCTCAACGGATTTTTTTGTCCAAACCCAGCAGGGAAACAGCTCTGGGGTAGACAATATTCTTTGTACGATAAAAAAAATTCGCTTTCCGTAATACAAGTTTTACAGAAGTCATTTTAACGTCACTTGGCCGCATTGCGCATGGAATAAGTGTGAGAAATGATTTGCTGTGAAAAACCTACTGTATTCCCACTCCCCCTTCACTAGAACTTCTCCCGCTCACCCTTAACATGTGATTTGCTACAGCGTCTTC
>MU966959.1:0-11356 GCA_036418165.1 Cooperia oncophora | reverse complement strand
TGATGTTGCTACAACAGAATCCAGCTCACAAAACTCCGGAGAATGTGACTCTTTCGATCTACCGATCACCTGTATCACCTGTACGTCTCCATTCGTCCCTGCAAACTGCAATAGTTGCCCAATGAACTCTCTCAGCTCGAGGGACACGATGAACTTCATACCATTCGTTCAGAGCTTTCACGAAGAAATCTGACCATCGCGTAGGCGGTCTTCCAGGCGTTCGCTTGACATCCCGTGGAATCCAGTCGGTGATTGCTCTGGTCCAGCGGTCGTCCTCGAAACGCATGACGTGTCCGGCCCACCTGATCTTCGAAACCTTGGCAAATGCGGCGGCGTCTCTGATCTTCGATCGTTGGCGGAGTGCGGAGCTCCGGATTCCCTCTCTCACTTGCGTGTAGCGGGAAACTCCGAGCATCGCCCTTTCGATGGCGCGTTGAATAACACCGACCGCATGCTCATCCTGCTGCTACGTAAGCAAAGGTCGAGAATAGCTCCAAAGTCTCTGATGAAGCAGTTACGTCAGAGGTCGGCCACGGAAGACCCGCGGTTGTTTAGGTTTTACAATCGAGCACAGTCAAGAGGTGCGCACGAGAGGAGGGCTTCGCTCCTTGATTGCGCGGCTCCTCTTCGCGGTGAGCTGCCTCGGAGTGATATCTCGAGAGGCTCTCCACAAGCGCTTTGCTTCCTCCACTGCACAGCTCTGGAGCCTACCTATTTTTTTTTTTTTTTTTCATTCTTTTTTTTTTTATTATTATTTTTTTTTTTTTTTTTTGTTTATTTTTCTTTTTTTTAGGTCATTCATCATATTGATCTCACGACCTAGGCACACATAGCTAGAGCATTCAGAGATGGTCGTTCCGTTGAGCGTGAATGGGGCATCAGAAACCAATCCGTTTCTCATGAACATCGTCTTCGTTAGGTTCAGCCGTAGACCGATTCTTCCACACGCGCAGTCGAATTCAGCCAGCATTCGTTCCGCTTGCTCGATGTTTGGCGTTATCAAAACGATGTCGTCAGCAAAGCGGAGATGGTGTAGTTGCCGACCGTCGATCTTCACTCCCATGTCTTCCCATTCCAGTTGACGCATGACGTTCTCGAGAGAGGCGCTGAAGAGCTTGGGCGAGATGGTGTCGCCCTGTCGGACCCCTCTCTTCACATCAATGATGATCTCCTTGTAGAATGGTGAAATCTTGGTCGTGAAGTTGCTGTAGAGCTCACGAAGAATCCTGATGTACTGAGTAGGAATACCCTGGTTGCCCAGGGCTTCGATAACCGCTTCTGTCTCAACGGAGTCGAAGGCTTTCTTCAAGTCGATGAACGTGAGACATAACGGCATCTTGTACTCTCGCGATACTTCAATGAGCTTCGTTACCGTGTGGATGTGATCGATCGTGCTGAATCCTCTTCGAAACCCTGCTTGCTCGCATGGCTGTCCTTCGTCTAGTTCTGCCAATCCTGTTCAGGATGACTCGTGTGAAGAGTTTGTAGACTACAGACAGCAGGCAGATTGGGCGATAATTGCCAATGTCGTACAGGTCTCCCTTCTTGTACAGTCTTGCTGGTTTTCCACGAGGTGGGTACCTTGCATTCCGACAGGTAGCGCGTGAAGAGTCGAGCCAGAGTTTTGACAAGAACTGGCGGAAGATTCTTCAGATGTTCGGGTCTGATCCTGTCGGGACCGGGTGCCGTACGATTCTTTACCGACGAGATGGCGTGTCGGACTTCGGAAGGGAGAACTGCAGGAACGACATATCCATCCTGCTCCAAGCGGTATGGTTGCAGGTGGACGTGGCTGTCAAAGAGATCCGAGTAGAAGTCGTGGATGACCTTCTCCATTGCCCTTCTGGATGCGGTGATTGTTCCATCCGGACGTCGGAGGGCGGTCATCTTAGTCTTACAGTTGGCGAAGTCGCGGCGGGCGTTGCGTACGCTCTTCCCAGCCTCTTCTCTCCTTGAGGTCTTCCTTTATCGCTTCTCTGCATAGCTTCGCAAGCTCAGACGTCAGCTGGTAATTGCCTGCGGCTCGTGCGGCTCCACGTTGGCGAATCAGCTCGAGAGTTTCCAGAGATAGACGCTTCTTGGTAATCTTGGAACCCTCTGACTTCTTGGCGCAGTCGTGAAGATGTGCAACAAGCCGTTCGTATTCCTCGTCGATGTTGTCGATGACAGAATCCTCCCAGAGCCCAGCGAGAGAAGTGAAGTGATCCCAGTTGATGGTGGTCTTGGGGCTTCGCTTCTTGAACTTTGCGGCTCTCTCTCCTCGCATCGAAAAGCGGAATCTTGCGCGAAGGAGACGATGGTCGGATCCCGTGTAGAACTTAGGGACAACAGCGACATCGGTCAGGCAAAACCTTCGATTGCAGATGATGTGGTCGATCTCGTTATGGAATTGTCCACCAGGAGACTCCCATGTCCAGCGTAGAGAGTAGGGCTTCTGGAACTGCGAGTTACCATGGATGGTATGGGTCGACATGATAAACTCAGACAGCCTTTCACCCTGCTCATTCCACTCCGTTCCGTGAGTTCCGATGTGAAGTTCTTCAGCCGTTCTTCTTGGTCCGATCTTAGCGTTGAAATCACCGACGATGACCTTGAAGAAGGTATGATCTTCCTTGTAGAACTTCTCCAATTCCATAGAACGCTTCGAGCTCATCCTCGTCGTAGCTTGATGTTGGTGCGTAGGCGACGAAGATTGTCAAAGCTGGAGTTGAACCACATCTTCTCAATCGCAAACGTCCGATTCGGGTCGTCAGATTTTCGTACGAATCGATGTTCATGGCCAAGTGCGTGTTGACGAGGACGCCCACACCGCCAACGCCTCTGCTGTCGCATGTTCCGAGGAACAGTTCTTCTCCAGTCTCGTATACGGCGTGTAGCGGGCGATGCCTCCTCGTCTCGGTCAGTCCGATGACGTCGTACTTGATCTTCCTGGCTTGCAACATCAGATCTTCGATGTGAGCTTCCGATGCAAGCGTCCGTGCGTTGAAAGTACAGATCGTCATCCTAGTCCTGGGCGACTTGAATCTCCGTTGGCCCTGTGATTTTAGCAGCCTCGCCCGAGCGGTCCCAGCCGACGTCGCCCTGTCGGTGGTTCCCTCAGGTTCAGGGGAATGAGGCCCATAATTGTTACTGTTTTCGGCGAGAAGAAATTTAACCACGCGTAGCTCGCCAGGCTCTGACGTGGCACCCTCCGCATTGGTACGTTTTTGGAACAGTCCAAAACCGTTCACCCCCACGCCACGATGAGGCTGCGGATAGGATTTGTGGGGGAAAGTTTGTATGTAGAAGTGTTAATAACGGCCCTGATCGCGGTTCTGACGGTCTACGAAGGTCTCATTTGCTATAGATACTCGACATTAGAAATAGAAAAGAGCCTAGAAAAATGGTTCAAAATCGCTTTTCCTCAGCAAACTTTTCACCCATTTTTGACCTTCCCAGAAATGCATAGCAAAAACGAAACCCATTTTTGTGATCCTTATATGGACCCCTACAACATGCAACAAACCATTTCTGAAAAGCGCGCCACGACCTGAAAGACCTCGCTTGTGAGAGTCAGCGAGCTGCTGAACACACTGTTCCTGGACCATTCTCTTCTTGTAAGCTAGAGCAGAAATTTGCTGAAAGTCAGCGTAGGCCTCTCTGAAAAGGAAATCAACCCACAATATAAGGCTATGTGTACTCTCCGCTGATTTTAAGGTTAGTTCCTCCAAGTAAAGGAGGAGTTTCTCCTGCTGAAGTCACTCTTAATCAAGCCATCAAAGACAAAGCCCGGGATCATTCTTCTTCACAGATAGAGGATCAGGGATTTGCATATAGAAGATCAGGTTCTGAGAGTGCGATGAAGAAAAAGTAGGAAAAAACGTGTCGACCGCCCTGAATAGAACCCCATCCGATTTCAGTTAGTACATGCCCAAACTCCATCTTCAACATTACGCCCTCATCCGCACACTTGATTCCCTGATAAGAAACCTACGAGTGACGATTTTCATGCTTTCGTCCTACAGCTTCGTTTTTCTCTGGAAGACAAACCTTGACGGCGGAGTCTGGAGGCGGAGTCACTGGAAAAAAAAGAAGGCGTCACTGAACCCATATTGCTCTGCACCTCCCTCACAAGTTTTTGATGCAAACCGGTACAAGGTTGTTCGTCACGGGCCGCACTACCTTCCCCACACCATATTTCCGACTTATACACCTGGTCGCGGACCAAATCTTCAGAGAATGGGAATGCTTTGATTTTTCCTGAAGCCTCAATTTGAAGTTAAGCTTAGCAGTTTATCCTCCTGTGATCCCTGATCCCCCAGTTTGGAAGTTGTAACTTGGATTCAAAATGGAAATCTTCCTATAAGTGAAAACGATTACTCGAGCGCGTGCCGTCGTGAACCGCTCGAGCAATTCTCCGCATCTTCCCAATCTTCTCTCACTCATAAGTTTTATCAGAAGTCAAATTCCTTGCATGAAACTTCTGTAGGCTTTCTCCTGGTGATTTTCTTTATTGATCTTCCACTTCCCCTCAAACCCGTCCCCTCGATGTACCGATCTTTTGCGGGTTCTCCAAATTGCTTCTATCACACCTTTCTCATTTTCCTGACTAGTGCCTGTTCTTGGACTTCCTCCTTCCTTTCCTGTACTCTTCAGTCTTTAGTTCTGCGAAGTGTTTAACTGTATTCTGAACCATTGTGAAGGTATAGAAGGGGTCATTACCATTCGACAAGTTTGCATACTCACTTATAGGGTTTGATGATGATAGTTCTCATGTCAAAAAGACAAAAAGCGTAGACTTTGCGACGGCGGCGCTTCGGTTACGCGTGCGGGCGATTCATCGCGCCCGGGCGCGATCGAATCGCGTCGCTAGTACGACTGTGTAGCGCGACTGATTCGATCAATGCAAAAATCGACTGGACGGATGCTAACTCACAGCCATTTTCGCTTACTTTTTCCTTCTTTCTCCTCCCGTTAGCTTCTCGCTTGTTTTTCACCTTCCTACCACTATTTCTTTAATCTGTTCCTAATGTTTGTCGGTTATTATGCTTGTTTACCTTTAACATATTGAAATTTTCAGATACATTGGAATTTTTCGGATGGACGGCCGTGTTGAGTGCGCGCACTTTCTATATTTCTTAGGTGGGTTCTTCAGGTTTCCTGTAGTTTTGGTTATCTTTTTCATTCATATCAATCATATTGTGTTTAGTTTGGTTTCAGCAGTTCAGCAAATAATAGGAATGAAAAAGATAACCAAAACTAGAAGAAACCTGAAAACCCGCATAAATAGAGGAGTGCGCGCACTCAACACGGCCGTTCCATCCGAAAAATTCCGAATGTATCCGAAAATTTCAATATGTTAAAGGTATACAAGCATAATAACCGACACACATTAGGAACAGATTCAAGTCATAGTGGTGGCACAAATCAAAAAAATACAAACGAGATGCAAACGGGAAGACGAATAATAAAGAAAAGTAATGCGAGAGAACTGGAAAGAAAAGTAGCGAAAAAGAGCTGTGAGTTAGCATCCGTCCAGTCGCTTTTCCCGTGACACGACTAGGAAATCGACCTGAACCAGTGCGCTACACAATCGTACGCTCACAATCGCACTAGCGACGCGATCGATTGTACCCGGCCGCGACCGAAGCGCCGCCGTCGCGAAGTCTGAACTCTGCCTTATGGTTAGGACCTAGTTTTTGTAGTACGTTCAAGCTATATATCCTAAGCCTGAAAAGAACAACGATTAAAAATCCAAGTCATGTAGGAAACCAGTAATTCAGCCCCCCCCTGTACTATGACAAGCCTAAGACCTGTGAATGAAATTAAATTTGAAGCGTTCCAGCATTGTTGCTACGGGAAATGTAACGCTTGACACGAAGGTCCCAAGTCCGCCCAAATCTTCTATTCGGCCAACTGGTTGTCGTCTATTGAATTCCACCTAAGCTACTACGCCGCCAACCAAAGTACTTCTTCTTCTCACTTCGTACAATTTAATGTCGTTATCAGTAGTTAGTCGAGGTGTGTTAGCGTGACGCGGTCTCGACGCAGCACCAGTCCTTTCTCCACCACTCATTGAAAGTCCGAAGTAGCAACTAGAGCACATTGTGGTCCCTAGCGAGGGCGGGGGGGGCCGTAAGCTACCTTTCGAATAATGTTTTTCGCTTTTTGATTTTTCTCGGTTTTTCTCGTATTCACATGCCTTACATATGCTTCCCTCGACGGCAGTTTTTGGGAAAAAAAGCAAAAAAAAATCTGGAAAAGTGGGTAGGAGTCGGAAAGGTTCAGGAAGATAGTAGGCAGTATCGCGGTGTAGGAAAGGGTCACATTAGATAAGGAAATATTGCGAAGAAGCCGTGTTTCACAAAAGTTTTCCCCAACGAGACTTGCCCTAACTGTTACTATCACCGGAAACGAGTCAGGGCCGCGCCAAAGCCCACGCCCGGCTGACACCCTTGACTGACCTCAATGATAGCGAATGTAACATGGAAGTTTGTTCCAATAATGAACTACCGTATTTGTGTTCTAGGCGATCCATGCGCAGATCCTCTTCTCTGCAACGGAGGCACTTGTGCTGTTGACCCGAACACTGGCGGTGCGCTATGTATCTGTGCAGCATGTAAGACAGGAGATTACTGCGAGAAAGGTACGTTTAGGGTAGTGGTATGATGAACGGCAGACACTTTGAAGGTACTGTTCTCGCTTTCTAAATCAGAGCACGAAGTCAGAGCACCCTGATGTTTAACCCTACCCACCATTACCTGTCCCCCACCAATATTCATACTGCCTTCAATCAGTGCTTCCTGGAGAAATCTCGTCGATAGGGAAAGGGCGAGGATGGGATTTAGAGGAGGTTCACTCTATATTATCACACCAAGAAGTCCCACTCTCTCCTCCCACATTGGTCTCGGCAAGCCGAGACACATCGTGTCGTTTAGAAGGTCAACGTACAGTGTGCCTACTCGAGACACATGTTTTCCGTGATTTAGTCCCACACATATACCTAAAACTAATAATATTGTAAGCAACGCTACAACAACTCTGGGGAACTGCAACACTGACTTCCTAGAGTACTGAAGGTACGCGTCAGGTCGTCCGTTAGATGTTGTCGTGCCGGAGGCGGCTTCCTTTCCCCCTACTGCCTGGCGTCTTACCAGGTCGTCAGGCCCCTCTGACCTAGCATCGGTGTCTGGAGGGGGATGGATCCGCGCCCGGCGCGGGTACGTGCAGGGGACTTACGGGCGCTTGCCTATGCTCGCCACGGTGTTGCCACGCGGGTGCTAACGTTGCTAACCGCAACCGGTAGGCCCTTACTGCCCCTACGTTGATGCAGCTCCACGGCCATGTACTTGCTGTTAACCCCCTACCTCCGCCCTATCTACGCGCCCAGCCTAAGTACACCTGCTCTCATGACGTCCAGACTACTACGCCATACAAATACCATTCAACCAACCACCAACATATCAATCAATAAATGCAATAGATGAATGTTCAAGAAATACCACTCTTGACAAACAACAAAACACAAGAACCATTAAACTTATTCACCTCTCTATTATGATAACCACAAAACAATAATAGGAAAATAACTACTACAAGAATAATGGTACGGCCCTAACCTACGCGGACGAACCCTGCCTCAACTGCCTACGGGCCACGAGGAACAGCCCACTAGGGGCATTGGGAACATCCTCCCCTCCGGCTGCCCAGGAGGTTCGGATGCACCTCCGCCTCTAGTGGTTACCTGGGATAGTCGGCGGCCTGTAGTAGTGCGGCTCCATTGCGTGGTACTGCTCGTTGATGTTAGACTGCGACCAGCATAGATGGACGATAACGTTGACACTGGAACGGAGCGACCAGTCGAGACGGCTGCAGGACGTAGAAGTGACAGACAGGCCAGAGTCGACGCCGACTCTGCATCCCTAGCGGCTTCGCGAACATTCGACCGTTCCGCCAAGCGCGCCAGGACCGCCGCGCCCAACCATAAACGCGACCCTTTAAAAAGAGTCGTACGAAAGTCACGACGGATGTAATGGTAGAATGCTTCGGTAATCGATCCTCTCTCATTGAGTCGTCTAAGTAAAAAAGGCCTGCAGCTTGCCAAGAGCTCTTCGAGTTGTTTTTTTGTCAAATATGTCAGCATGCCCGCCAAAACTTGCTACGAAATAGCACGTCTAGAGTTAGTAATACCACTTGGTATGTTTTACTCACAATTTGAATAGTCCGCTGTATACAGGGTACAGCATTGTTGTGTGAAACTTATGGGGAGGGGGTCGTACTTGGCCGCTGGGGAGGGGGGGGGGGGGTCGTAAACGCAGGGTCGGTGAGCACCAAACAGCACAAAAAATCATCGCTAAGTTTGGTGGAGCGGACGGGAAGCAGCAGATAACCCGAATGTAAGATGACTACAAAATATTACATCAATCGACAAGCAATTCCAATAGTTAGCATGGACCCGTAGGTATGTATATGACTAAAGATACGTGTAATATCAGAGGATTTCTGAGCTTAATTGTATTTTGTAAGTCCTCTTTTGGAGTGATAAAATGAAACTCTTCTGAGTCGTTTATTTTTCGGCGACGTTTCGGGCCTTAAGCCCTTCTTCAGTTCTAAATATCACATATGTACAAAGCCTACACCAACAATCCTACTATTACACATACATCGCAAGATATTTGAAGGTGGAAAGTAATCAATTAATCAGAACTGACCGAGTTCCAGGACGTAGGTGGGTCCGGGGTGGAGTGGGTTCGGGAGTTTGCGGCAAGATGGTCGGATGATGAGCGAAATCCAGGAATACGCGACATTGACTTACCTCCCCAGCTGTCCTTTCTACGAGAAAGGAAAAAATAAAGGAAGCGTTGGAAATTCGAAGAAGGAATCCACCGATCAACAACAGGGAGGAGTTAAGAAGGACAATGGAGCTCATTGCTGCACCATGATGTGACATCACTGGTGATACGTGACATATGACAAATAGCAGTGTATCACCTATTGTCATCTTACCACTGCTTCGCCTTTCTAGCTGTCTCATTTCTACGAGGAAAGGACAGCTGGGGAGGTAAGTCAATGTCACGTACTCCTGGTTTTCGCTCATCATCCGACCATCTTGCAGCAAACTCCCGAACCCACTCCACCCCGGACCCATTCCAACCCAGACCCTACGTCCTGTAGGAATTCGGTCAGTTGTTGATTAATCGATTACTTTCCATCTTCGAATATCTTGCTATGTATGTGTCATCGAATCGGCCGGCGAAGCCGGCCGATCCTCCTATCGCGTGTCATGTGGGTCCCTGTGAGAAGTCTCCCCTGAGAGGGAGGGCCAGTCGGATCGGTTGGCTTCGCCGGCCGATCCTCCTTCCGCGTGTGAAGTGGGTCCCGGTGAGAAGTTTTCCATGAGAGGGAGGGCCAGTCGGATCGGCCAGTTGCCGACGGCACCAACCATCCATTCCTCAGTTTCACCTTACTCCCCATTTCGTGGGGTTTTTCGAGTGCGTTTTGAGGGTTTTTGTCCTCGGCACCGTTCACTTCGGCAAAAGCCCCGCCATCAGGGGTGTGCTTCATTAAATTTCGTCCGCCAACGGATTGCCTATCGTTTGCCACTTCTTCCACTCTCCGAGCTCTTTTGGAACCGAACTACGAATTTTTGAAATTTTTATGGCAAGCACTGCCCACCTATAGAACTTTCCGCCCAGGATGGGTTTGTCTCACTCATTTCGTCCGCCAACTGATTGCTTATCGTTTGCCACTTTTTCCGCTCTCGGGGCTCTTTTGGAACCGAACTACGAATTTTTGAAATATGTAGCTCACAACTGTGCGCACGCCCCGCCCACAGTGGGCGGGGCTTAGCTAGTTCATGTGTTCCGTACATCTTGGCCCATGCCCTACCCAACCCACCCTTGACCCGCCCCCTCCAACTGGCTCTTCAGGTGATTCCGAATTTCCGGACAGACAGACAGACAGACAAACAGACAGACAGACGTTGCCGTTTATATATAGTAGGATAGGATTGTTGGTGTAGGCTTTGTACATATATGATATTGTAGACCTGAAGAAGGGCTTAAGGCCCGAAACGTCGCCGAGAAATAAAAGACTTAGAAGAGTTTCATTCCATCAACCCAAAAGAGGACTTAAATAGTACATTTCTAAGGCATAGTGGTTAAAATCAACTAGAATCAGAAGTTATACTTGAAATCCCTGAGATCGAGTGGGCATGGATGCACGTTTCAACTTATTGTTAGCCTAAAGGTGTCTGGTGAGATATTTTCATCTTGACACAATTGTTGTCGTGTCTCTGTCCAACACAGAACAAGATGACAGTTGTCCCAGACTGGAATATTCCACGAGTAACCAGTTCCGTGCCATGTTCAAATGCCACGCCTACTCTGGCTCAGGGATAAGGAGTGTGCACTTTTCGTCTGCGTAGAAGCGTAATGCACGCCGCATACTCGGACTAAATCGATCGATGATAACCAGATAATGCTTTGACTCAAAGGAAATATATTGTTTGAGGAGTTCAACGAAAATATTTTTTAGGGCATGTTGAAGTTCGTGACTGAGTATACTTACAATTTCACAGAAGGAGTCAAGCTTCTGTGTGGCTAAGAACCTGCCGCGAGGATAACCCATTCAAAATATCTCCTGAACCACCGGGACTGTAGAACGTTTTGGAAAGAGAAAATACTGGAGGCTCTGATGGCTTTTTAGTTTTGCAAAAGATTGTGTTTTAAAGAAGTTATCCTCGTATGAAGCATAAAAACCAGCCCGCGATTTACCCCTAGCCCATCCGTAACCCATCCGAAATATTTGAACGGGGTAAGTACAGATTGCGTGTAGGTAGAAAACGGAACAGTATAAAGATGACGTTTACATGTTGCCCTCCATTTCCCATGATCCCTTCTCCTGAAAAGGTGATCAAGCTCGGAAAACGCACCGCGATTCCCCCTCGTCAACAGTCAACGCTCCAGCGCCATCTTGCGCTCGGATCGCAATTTGGGCCACGTTCAGGGGCTGCTCTCCTTCCCTAGGGATTTATAGGCAGAGTATCGTCGATGTCCCAACTTTTCATTGTAATATAGGTAATCTAGGAATTCATTCAATATTTGTATGTAATTTCTGTTATTTTGTTTTTATTTAGGTGTTTATATCAAAGAGATGTAGTTGTTCATGTAATAGTTTATATTTTCACTTACCAAAATTGAGATGGCCGGATATGTCTTGTACAAGCACCTAGTGATTTGAGGGTAGGGTAGGGATTTTACTTATATTGTATTTATTTGATGATTTCGAGGACTTCAGTTCACCTGCTAACCGAGAAGCCTCCATCGCGGGCGAGCAGTGCCAATACCCTCCCTCGGTCGGCTAGCATGCAGATCTC
>MU966958.1:10628-21058 GCA_036418165.1 Cooperia oncophora | reverse complement strand
AAATCAATCACTTCTTTTGCTGCGCCGAATTGTCCAGGATTCGTCTGGAAACGTCGAGATGGCTTAGTAGTTACTCGTAACGAACAGACTTTGGACACTGATCATGCTCCTCTGTATAACCATGGGAAGTACTCCTGTTCAGAACCCTATATTTGACTAGGGTTTGCCCCATACACTGTTGTGGGCCACGCTGGTATGTTCTCGCTACCAGCTATCTAGCGATAACACACCGCTCAAGGTACAGATTAGGAATCGGAATTGGAGAGATGGCAGTCTCATACGAATGCTCTTCCCCTCGACCTACCCATACGATTGCTCTTCCCCTCGACCTACCTAATAGCTTGCTGAGTTTTCTTAGTTTATTACTGGTTTTTCACAAACGAAAATGGCGAAAGTGGTGAAAGAAATGGCGAAAGAAAGGAGAAGAAGAAGTAAGAAATGGTGGTTTTTTTGGAAAAAAAAGGGAAGGTTTGGCCTCCATTTTTTCCAAACAAAAAAATCGTCGAGCGGGGAAGGGTGGTGGTGCTTTTGCAGCGTCGACAACGTGAAAGGGAAAAACCGCGAAAAATTCTAACCGAGAAGATTTCTCTCGCAGCTCTAAAAACTTTCTGTTGGCAACAGATATGACCTCATCTCCCTGATGGTATTCCCAGCGATGCTATATACTGATTCTACAGCACACAAAGCGACGGCAGTGGTTTTCAGTGTCCTGTGGCGAGCTCCATATACCTCTAGTCCCTTCATATTCAATGCTCAGTCTGATTAGCTCGCGAAGTTCTACAATTTTTTCGCCAAGCATCTTTACGTTGTTGTGGCAGTCTCAGAACCCATCGTTCTACACAATAGCTGCATCATAGATCAAGTGGTTACTGGATGATCATTGTTTGGTGAGGATTCCCAGCTACAAACCAAAATGCTTGGCGTATGTAGCAGCGATTTGAGCCACTCTTAACTCTCGATGAGCACTTTTTATTGGTTTTTCTGTTTTCTATCGTTCAGTATCGTCACCTTTTCTATGCTCTCCCTGAATTCACACAACTTTCATTCTCTCACTCCCTTTTCAACAGTTCATTATGGGGTCGCTGTGACCGAACGCGTGTAGTCAACTGTTTTATGCGTTGCACTTTTTGTCCCTGGAGTCCCCCCCCCCTTTCAAGACCCCGTAGTCGCCCTCATTTGTTCAGTGTATAGCTTTTATAGAACCATTCGTAATAACTTGCTTTTAAAATCTTTGAGAAGTTCAGAACTAGTTCAGTGCAATTAATCACGTACTTTCCAGCAGGATCGGAGTGTGTGGGATGTGGGATTTATTGACAACTAATGCCCTCTGGTGAACTTAAACATAGCGATGCATCTAGAGCAAAGCTTTGACAGCTGACATGTGGCAGCCGTCGCGACGGTGCAAAGCAGAGCAGTATGCCCGGTGGTTTCAAATGTTTTTTTTTCCATTTCAGTAGTTGAAAGGGTAGTAAACATTGAAAGAAGGAAAGGAGGCTATGAAAATGAAAGGTTCCGCGCTATCAAGGGGAGCTGGGAAAGATTCCGCCGTTGATCGATTATTCTGGGATGCGACACGCATTCGACTTCCATTTAGAATCAAAATGGTATTTTGAATGCTTTTTTGCTCTATGCAAACAATAGAGGGGGGGGGCAGCTAGCACTGAGCGGGCCAGCCAACACTGAGACATCGCTCGTTCCCACATCGCACAGCCTACTCTCAACCATCTGAACGAGCTACACTAATTCAGCTAGCTAACTGGTTCTGCAGCTGGCCTGATTCACCACAAACTCATGTTTTCACAAGAGTGCTGCGCTTCTTCTGTTTACCGGGCAGTTGCGCTCCCTGTTACGCTACGGGGCCACTTTTGACCTCTCGACTCGATGGCTATTTGTGCCATTGCTATCGAGCATCACACGTTCAACGTGATGAGTGATGATAACTTTCAGACCGCGCACTGCGTCGTAAAACAGCAGTTACAAACAATAACAATTCATGTATCCGGGCGAGACCATAAAGGAGACGAACATGAAACTAAACTTCAGCTCATGAACCTGCACAGGTCAGCATGAAGAAGCCGACTGCTCCATTGCACCACATAGCTCATTCCGACTTGCACAGCCTGCCCTGAACAACGAGCTACGCTAATTTAGCTAGCTACTTTGAAGGAAACTCTCGTATCCACTGCATTCACAGCACGTAGCCCCACCGGTTAGCGCCCTACACGTTTTCATCACCTAATGGTCTCCAGACATCAGTTGGAGCCTAATAATCAAGGCAGAAACGTGTTTATGGTAATGGTTGTGTTTCGATTACTAGAGTTTGGCCTAAGACAAGAGATACGCATTTTACTTGAGGTAGAAAACCGCAAAAACTATCATCTTGGTCTGGAGAGATAGAAAGCATAGCTGATCCCTGCAGTGTATGCCAATAGCTCTCTCAATTGTTAGGATGAGCCGCGAGTTTGGAAACAAAAGGGAAGTCGTACAGCGGCTCGTCTTGTAAGCTTGTAGGGTGTTCTTTATTCATTAGATGTTTTCTGAATGCAACCATGATGCATTGTTTATTTGGGGGCACGATGTGCTGCTATGAGTGCTATGATGACAACTGCTGTATCAAAATTTTTGCATCTCTTACGCTCGCTTCATCCTGTCTTATTCCTATTCTTTCTATTTGGTTGTGGTTGATTCATGTCAGCTCCAGTATCGAATTTCAAAAGCTTGAGTGCAAAATACCATGAAGAGCAACATTTCAGAGAAATTTCCCTGCTCGGCTTTGGGGCGCTTCGCATGGCGCTCTTACTGTCAGCTGGCCGCAGTTTTCTTGCAGATAGCTTCCCTTTGAGTGAAGGTTTTGCTTTAGATGTAAGCAGTTGAGTTGTGAGCAATTTTCGCATCCGCCTACTCAGGCAATCTCCTCATACTCAATCTTCGTATTCAAGTGCTCAGCCCGCAAAAAAATGATGCCATCGGATAATTGTCCTGGTTCGCAGTGGAGATCGTCACAGTTAGTCGTTCGAACATGGGAGAGTTACCTCTAGGTCGTCACGCACACTTTTCTGAACCCTTTTTTTCTTTTATGAGAGTGAGAATTATGTGCCATACCATATTTTATTTTCATGTTACAAACCCACATGCTGTGGCCTTTCGCAAAGCTTGGGGAGCAAACAGCTCCAGTGTGTGAGCATGGTGCAGTCTCAAAGTGCCATGGTGATCTCAAGCTGTGGTAACGAGATGAGAATCCCGAACTTTTATTCCAACAGCCTCAAAGGCAGTTGGCACGATGGTTTCCTACTTAGCCTAAAATGCTAGTAGGGCGCTGTATAGTGGGGAAATGGCGAAAGAACGGAGTGAAACGGTCAAAATCCTGCGAAGAAAAAGCCTCCGTTCTCAGTGACTTGAAAATCGATTTCGGACGAGTTTCCCGTAGGCATCTTGCCAATCACCGCTACCGAAGATACGGCTGCATATGTGTACCCATGTATGCATGCAGCATCACGGCCGCTTCATACCAATCCCTTCGCTTCATAATTTGCTTAGCAAATGAATGAATACGAGCGTCAGGAACGGTCGTCCATTTGTGGGCGGGCGGGGGCGGGCGTTTGGGACGTAAAGTTGTGGCTTGATAGGGCCCTTATAAGGGCACCTTCCTCGGGGAAACCGCTATGCAGCGCCTGCCCAGGGTCGCGGAATTCTATCCTGCCAGGAGTATTGATCCTAGTCGTCTTGGGGGATTTATCGTGCCAAGTGCCTTTAAAGGGTGCAAAAAGCGGCGCTTTTCGACTTGGAGGGGCATTTTGTACTTTCGACGATCCTTCTTGTTAGTTTGTTTGTTCACTGACACCTCACACCATAGTGAGACCTGTGAACTCTTGTGAAGGAGTGAAATATTGCGAGTGAGCCACTTTGGTCACAGGAATCTACAGATCTTCACTAGTTGGCCTGCACAAGCTCAGTTTAATACATTCGCTGCTCCCACCAAGTCATACAACATCTAGGGACTGCTTTTCTCGTAGCATTTCCCAGCAAGATTTCAACAATGAGCTCTAGAATGTAAAGGATGCTGCATGGTTAAAAACTGGCGAACAGATGACATGAGTTGGCAGCTGTTTTCCTAGATTGGAGCTCCCATTTTATCTCCTATTGTCTGATTTACTGGGGTTTGAAGATGGTTTCATTTCACATTTGGGTAGAGCGCGGCATCGAAAAAGCTTTGGAAGGTTTTATTTCACAGTTGGGAGGGGCACGGGATCGAAAAACCCATGAAACAAATTGATTCCCAGTCTCACACACAAAAGACTATGGGAGTACACTCGTAGGAGTTAGGGTGACCAGTTCATGAAGCACGCATTGCTGAGATGAAATCTGATCTGTCATGCTCGGACCCTTATGAATCAGGTTTTGAAGTGCTGCGTTTATTTACTTGTTCGAGGAAGTGTTTGATAATCGTTAGAAGTGGGGTGACGTTTCGATTGTTTGAAAGTTAGAGGTTAAAATGTCAAAAGTTTAGTGATGCAATATTCTAATTTGTTTTGATTCATTTCAACAATGTTATCAATTCATCATTTCTAAATATCGTTCCTAATTTGTTATCAATTCAAATATTTCTATCAAGAGCAGAGAAGAGGATCTTTTAAATGTTTTTTACTTTCATTTCTGAGAGAGCAATAGTCTGATCAGTTTCAGTCTTTTTCAATATAGAGTATTGCGTGCACCTGATAATTAAGAATTAGAACTGCGTGGAACTTGTGTAGAGTATCACTTGAACAAGACAGGGGAGTAGTGGCAAGTGGCCCGCTTACCACTTGGACGGTCCAGACGTCTAATCCCGGATCGGCTCCACGCCCACGCCAGCTAAGCCTTCTATTTTCCGGGATAGGGTACCACATATGTCTGTGATGACAAAACACTGATTCTTACATCGGGTGGTCCTCGCAGTAAATAAGACGCTACGACTGAATAGAGTAGAACGTGGGCCGTATCCGAAAAAAGATGGATAAAGGTGGAGACATCATCCTTTATCCTTTATCCTTTTATTCCTTAGGCAATGCGCTCCACTGAAGTTCGGGCCATGTTTGTCATTTTTTGCGTTAAGCGTGATTTCTGGAAGGAGGGTAACGCTTTTGGTCGATCAATCTCTGGGCATGCGCCATCATCCTACTTCAAGTCTTGATCATAGTGGCACTATGAGTACGATGTGGCTTGTACAATGAGTTGTGGGGCTAGTCGGTGTATAAATGAGCATGTTTTGTTTTCTTCGACAACTCGGGTACTGTCCTCCAAGAAACCGCTGAGGGGGCAGAGGTACCCCTGAAGAAGGATAAAATTAACAATCGAGAGCATTTTTCTTAGAAGCAAATACGACTCCCCCTCGCTCTCCAACGGCCAAATGCGACCCCCCCCCCTCTGGGAATCCCGACGTACGACTTGCCGTACTAGTGATTACCTAAACTGTGGTGGTCATTGAGGATGACGACCACCTTCGCTTGAATAGCCAAAGACTGCGGTCGGAGTTTTGATTCTAGGGAACGCTTTCAATAACGGCATCCAGGATCCCGTATAACACGATTTCTTCCGTGTGTTAACCCAAAAAGGAAAGCTAGCTGTGTGACGTAAATTCAACTTTTGGAAATTTTCTCGGATTGCATAATTTATGCCTATAACCACGATTCTCAGTTCAGCATCGTATCAGCTTCGACATGTATTCGATTTTTATAATACCTTTGCCATAAGAACAATTCCTCGCTTTGCTGCCTTTTTGCTTAATTTTGCTACTTGTTACTCTATACCGGACTATAGTTCACTTTTGAATAACATCCGTCTTCTGCTAAGTTTTCTTCTCTTAAGTGATATTTATCTCTCATTTATTCCCATTTCTGATTAGTGTTATCGATCGCTCGCTCGAGTATTACTTGAAGGGCTTCATATGACTCGGCTATTTGTGCGCCGAGTGTTTGTATTTGGAGATAAGGCTCTGCTTGACGGTCAGTTCCCAGTTTTATGGAGAATTGATTTTTTGGGTTCTCCATGCAGTCTGGTGATTGATCTTTTTTTATTTGAATTTCAGTTCGATTTCATGCTTTTGTTTACACTTTATGTTCTGTATTGAGTCATGTAGTGAATCACATGGGACAGCTATGAAAAATGTGAAGAGGGCGGTGGTCGGCACCAGCGTGGTTGGAAAGGGGGGGGGAGGTGGCGTCTCAGTATCCTTCCTTTAAAAGGCTTGGTGTGAAAGCGCTGATGACTAGAGTCGCTTAAAGATAGTTTTGCAAAAATGACATAGCTCCCGGTAAGTCTAAGCGTGATTTGAGAGGGAATTTGGAGGTGCTGGCCGAGTGCCCCCCCTCCCCCACTCACATCACAAAGAGACTGATGTCTACTTGGCAGCTGGTTTTCCTGGCGAGGAGTAGGCAAACTCAGTTCAGTACTTGTGATACGCCTCTAACCATTGCGTCTTTTAACTATTATCTCTGGCCCTAGTAAACGTGGAGGGCATTTGGAGAACTCTCTGTACAGAGCTGGGAGCCAGCAATGGAGACGAGGGTGTTTGGCCAACCACAAGCCTTGTTCAAGGGATGCTGGGAGGGGGAGGGGACAGGAGAGGAGATACTAACTTCACTAAATTCAGCTATTGAAAACATAGTGTCAACTCTCGAGCACAGAAAGTTTCTTGTCAACTCATACAAAGAAGTGCAAGTCTCAGGCCCACTGCGACCCCTCTCTCTTTAGCGATCAAATACGACCCCTCCTTCCGGCGACCGAATAAGACCCCCGCTGTGGATTCTCAGTACGACGTGCCCCTAAAGTGAAGATATGTCGACTTCAAAATACAGTTCAAAACACTCCAATACAAACAAAAGCAACTAGAGTAACTTTAGAAGAAGGAAAGAATCCAAGGGCAGTTTAAGAGGAATATGTCGAAGAAAACCCTCAGATAATGGCGAACTGTTTGATGAAACCAGATAGAGTTGTAGGAAAAAAGATACTTCTAATTCGATGACGGTTGTTCACATTTGCCTGAAATGCCCATTTTTCTTTCTCTCCTTCTCGTTTTCGTCTTCAACCTCGCAGTCTATTCAATCTGTTTGGACATCCGAATTCGCAGGGATATTCAGCCTCCTATTACATGAGGATTTCTGGAATGTACAGGGATTTTCGATCCGATAATATGCTCTGGTAATCTGTACGTACGTGTAACACCTATGAAAGTGCCATTTTGGATCAGTCTTAATCATTGATGCCATTAATCATTGGCGGTGGTACTTGTGTAATGTTGTGATGCTTTGTTGTTGTTTCTTCGCCGACTTTGCTGACAGTCTCGTTCACAGTTGATTCAAGCGTACTTTTCGACGTGTCTTTTAGTATATTACGTACTTGCCATTATACTATCAATACATCTACACCAACTTTTCAGGTACAACCTACGGGGCATGAGAACAGTGGATTTGGAATAGTGTGTGACCGGTATTCTGCGATCACTCCGTGTACGATAGTGTCATCTAGTCTGTGTGCGTGTGCGTGGTGTGCTGCCTCCAGGATAAAGGAGTTGGTCTCCTATAAGAAGGTTTGTAAGTTTTTTTTCCCAAGTAAAAAGAA
Source organism: Cooperia oncophora (assembly GCA_036418165.1). NCBI lineage: Eukaryota > Metazoa > Nematoda > Chromadorea > Rhabditida > Trichostrongylidae > Cooperia > Cooperia oncophora. The sequence continues at coordinate 13,462 of MU966958.1, read as the reverse complement.
ACGGCGCAAATCGACTACGGGGGGGGCATCCTGCACTTTCGCTGCTTCACTACTTCCGGTTTACATGTCACTCTAGTGAACCCTGTGAACTCTTGTGAAGCTGGTGCAAGCTCGCTGAGCAACTATGGTTAACCCTGTAAGCTCAAGAAATGGCTCTCCACAGGGGTCAAGACGTCGATAGGAAGTAGCAAAAGTGCGAAATGCCCCCCCCCCCATCGCCGAATGCCCCGAAAAAAAAAACATAAAGCATCATCAATTCGTCAACTATTTATTACTTTGCATTTTCTATTGCTTTCTATTTTCTGGTTCTTTTCTAAGCGAAGTCCAGCACTGTATGCCGTTATTTTTGTCGCAACTGCCAAAAAAACAGGACCGTCTTCCAATTCGAACACATTCACAGGGCGACAGGTGGTACGTTGGCACCCATCAGCGCCCGTATCCCAGCGTCAAAGCATAGCGATAGGATACGTCATCGGAGGATTCAAATTAGCTCCGCTTGTTCGAGCCGAAAATAGCCTGCGCTGGGAGACGTCTAGGCCGGATACAATCAGGTCCTGAAATTACTTGATTTGACCACAAGGCAGCACGTAACCCAGGTATATCTTGTTCGCTGTGACGATGAAGTGTCAAAGGGGAATGACTTGGCATAGCGCAGCCGTCTCTTTCTTATTTTTTTCGGAACATCAGTACTTATCATAGCGTTTTCCACCAATTATTGTCGCTTATCCGTTTCCAAAACCTGTGGAAAACGGGCTGGCGGTGCGCCAAACCCTGCTTCACTGACATGCCTCTGCCATCGTCTGCTGAACAGATTATAAATCGGCGCCTGAATGTCACCAAAGTTCAAAAAAGGCCAGGGTAGGTGAGAAATGAGTAGAAACAGGGAACGGTAGAAAATCAGGAAGGTAGCCAACCTGGCCCTTTCGTCGCTCTGTTTTTTCTGATAAAATCACTAAGGTTTAGTGAGAATACACGAAAACGGCAGTGAGGTTTGGATGGGAGAGTTATGGTTCCCCTGGATTCCTATTCAGCGTTCCTCCCATTGTCAAAAGCGATGCAGAAGGGGCTGTTCTTGCTATTTCGACTCATGGTGAGGTCTTCAGCCTTCAGTAGGGTTGAAATGAACGAAGTAGGGGGTTTATTATGATCGATGAGGTGGATTTATTGTTTGGCTAAGAAGTGCCCTTGAAAGTCCTTGTTGTTTTTAAAGGATTTGTGAGTCTCTGACAATATTTATGTTGAAAAAAAATGAAGAAACCCTCTTAAAAATGTGCTGTGCTTCAATACCCGTAATTTTAAATTTCTTTTCAAGGAAACTAGTACTCTGAAGACCCGTAGATTTGTCCCCTCTGTTGGGATCAGTATTTATTTGGAGAAGCCTTGATCTCAAAAGAACAGTTTCCAGCTGATGTAATCATAAAAACAAATAGCGAACTTCGGTACGCAGACTGATCTGAAAATAGATAGGATTTGAAGCGAGCGACAAGAAAAAGCATTTGATGAGAGATTAAGCCTGTGTTCATCACTACGGAGAATGGGAGAATGCTCCCCGCAATATTAGATGGGGCTCGTCTGGTCTCAATCTCCCATTACCTACTCTTTCCATCGCTAGCGAACAGAATCGAGGCAATGCCGGTACACCTTTGATGCAAATTCTCTTATTTCCCTAATCACCCGCGTCGCAAAATGGAATGCGTCCTAATAGGAAGCCTTAAACGCAGCGGGCACGATGGCTGGGGCGGGTGATTACTGCCAGTGTCATTGGTGGAAAAGCTGGGTGGGGTGTTGCCAGACCCCCTCTCGCAGCCGTTCCACCAATAACACTGGCAACAATTGCCCGCCTACAGCGATCGTGCCCGCTGCCTTTTAGAGCGATTACCCGAAAAATCATAAGGGCAACAATGAGTTGAAACTAATTTGAATGGATTTCGACCTTATCGTGTTGGTTCCGCATAATATAAAACGAAAGAAGCTGTGCGAAACGAGACGGGACTTTTCTATGGTACTTCAGGGTAGGTTTCCTAATGAGAAATTGTGTAGGAGGGGGTGTCACCCCTACTTGATGAGTCATGCTTTTTCACATGTCTCATAACGCCCACGATCGATTTATGAAGAGCTCCACGATAAAATAGGTTATTTCCAAAGATAATTGTGATTCACTTTTCAGGTTCACAATGGGCGAGTATGGAGCGTCGCTGGAGGAGCTTCGCGCCCTCATGGAGTACAGGTAAGTAGAATACGTACAACTTGTTTGCTACGACATACTTCAGAAATGCTCTCAAAGTAGGGCACTACCCATCGCTGCTGACGATTTTCGCAAAATGCAACCCTCCATCTCGATCTCATCCTATGGTACGCCCCACTCCCCCTTACCCCTTCTGCTTAACATCTTCCGATTTTCTTCAGCTTCCCACCACCTCCTTCTCATTTCCAAAAATTCTTCCAGCTCTTTCAAAGAAAAAAAAAACTGAAGAATTCCACTGCAAATCTGCCGTCGAGCGGATGGGGAAGTCGACAGAAAGGGCTGAGAGCTTCAATGTGCCGCCTAGGGATAGAGGAAGAAGACGACAACCAATCTCCCTTTCCTCCATAGGAGCGGCCCAACGTTGTGGATGGCGCGCGCGTGAACTAGGAAAATCAACTATCGAAAAAAATTTTCCTGGGGCATACGATCCTATCCCCTCCTGTGGAATCCCAGGTATACCGTGTCCTGTTCCAAAGGAAGAGAGTAGATAATAAATGAGCTATGCCCACCGTTGGGAAATCGATGACCATATGAGAGCTAGTCTGTACGGCTATTTTTTCGTAGATAGGGTTAAACTTTTAGGCCAGTC
>MU966958.1:0-10528 GCA_036418165.1 Cooperia oncophora | reverse complement strand
TATGACCCCCCCTTCCCCATATACGGCGCGCCCTAACAGTATGATAGTTTTTTACAGGCAATTTGACCTGGTGGCAATTTTTCCAACTATTTTTCAAGTTTAAGTGTAATGTTGGATCTTGACGAGTTTTGATATTTCAGGCTCGTCATACCCTTACCTTTCCTTTAAATGGTGACATCACCGTTTTATCAAACCTACTAGGTGACTTAGTGGGGTTTCGATCCTTTTTTCCGCCCGCTTGATGTTGAATGAGAGAGGAATTGTGGTGCTGTCCTCGTTGGGATGTTGCGCTGCGCCACTGGTATACTCCACACCTTGAAGAAGGGAAGGGCGTGGCTGCGTACTCATTTTAACATGGCGTAGTGTGCGTTTTATGTGAGATATTTCCACTGGAAACAACTTTGAGCACTGCACAACTACATAAGTACAACTCGCCTGAAATGACAATATCCCATTAAAAGTGCAGTAGCTGCCACATCCAAATGAGCAACGCAGCCACGCCTCCCCTTTTCCGGGAGGTATGAGATTAGATTGGCTCGGATAAGTGACTAGCTTTCTTTCATTGGACGCAATATGTAATTTATTGTAGTCGGCACTCGCAAAAAATGCACGTTATATTTCTTCTGTGGGTACCGAAGGTCGTTTGCTCAGCAAGCAACCACGTGAATAAATATGTAGTAGCTTGTGGCAAAAGTGGAATATCTTGCGTGAAATTTGAGTTGAACTCGTTTCAGGGGTGCAGAAGCCAAGGAGAAGATCGACGCCGATTATGGTGGGATCACAGGTTTATGTGAACGGCTAAAAACTGATCCGAACAATGGTATCCCAAATACGACCACTGAGTTGGAACGACGACGGGCAGTGTTTGGCGCCAACGAAATTCCACCTCATCCGCCCAAATGTTTTCTACAATTGGTGTGGGAAGCATTGCAGGTTCGTCATTTTTCCGTTGTGTATTGATTGGATAGAAAAAAACATAGGTCATTTTTTTATAAAATTTGGGCATTGTATGGTAGGAAGTGTTTGTGGAGCTTAGGGGGAGTTAGCAATGTCCATAGAATCAGTGCAGCTCCGAAGTGTTTGTCGAGAGAATTTTGATGTGTTGTTGATTTAAAAAGTCCCCGTCGCGTCGATAAAGTAAAAAGGTTATGTTTGAAGATAAAGCGTGAGCGACAGTGTGTAGATCGAGGGGCTAAAAAATGCTTCTAGTGGGGGCAGAAAAATGGGATAGCATTTCCAACAGAGCATTGGGAAAAGACTCCTTCACGGAAAAAGTTTATTATTTGAAACCGTCCTTCAAACCCGCTCAAAATGCTTCAAGTTCTGATTGGGAAGGAGTAAGCTTTCGGCATAGAGTAATCCATTTTGGGATGTGCCACGCGTTCTTCTTCCATCAGGAATCATCAAGGTGCTCTTAGGGCGATTTGGCGTCTAGAATGACTTGCGGGGCTAGCCGATGTGTGAGTCGGAGCACGTCTCGCATTGGGGAATATTGCAAACTGCAAATCCCCCCTCCAAAAAAAAAGTTTGTGTCTGGCTCGTACCGAGTGTGTGTGCTTTCGTCCAGAGACAGCATCCGTTCGTGTGAACAATATCGGGGGGGGTCATGACTTCGCCGCTGGAGGGAGTGGTCGTTAGTCGCTGGGAGACGGGGAAGTTATATGTGCCTTTAAGAGAAATTTGCTGCACTGGGAAGAATTTTTCCTGCTTGTTGACGTTTCGCGCAGTTTTCCTCTATATACTAATAATATGGCAGGCCCCCCTCCTTTTGAGATGGAGAATTTCCGGGAAATTTTGGAAGAGCGGAAAATTTTTGCGCGAAAAACTGGTATATGTGGGAAATTGGTAGATAGGTGTTGGGGAGATGGGTCGTACCGAGACCCCCATTCAAGTGTGGGGGGGTCGTACTCACACCTCCTCTCGGAGGGGAGGGGTCGTACCTACACCACCATTTCACACATCACGACGCTGTACCTGCTTTCGTCTCCCCTCTCTTCATCCCCTACCGTACACACAGTGTCGCTAGATTTTCCAAACTTCCTCTTACTCTCCAGCTACCATGTTCGACCCACCCGTCCTCGGTGTGGATCCCTAGTGTACAACGTGCCGTTGAAGTCAGTGTTCCGATAGTACCAGACAAGTGGGGGTACAATTTAACCGATCCCTCAGTTAAAGGAGACTTCACTGGCCTTGAATGCCGATCCGAGACTAGACCCACGTAACGTTTGCACGAAAAATGGTTCCATTTGCCGCTACAGCAGACATTTGCAGTTTTTCGAATACATACGAAGTAATTTTGATTTCGATCGATCGCTGTTTGGCTGCAAGTGTGGTAGTTACGGGCGCGTGAGGTAGATCTCGGATCTCCCTCTTCCACCCCTAGCCGGTATGCTGGTACCAGACCTGTCCATATGGATAAAAACTCGTGATACTGGGAATTCAGCTGGGCTCGTGAGTCATTGTGTAGGTCGAATTGCATTCAATGTGACACTACGATCCTGCATGGAGGTAGAACGATCCGTCGAACTTCGGACGAGGGATTGATCGCGCCGATCGGATTCTTTCTTTGGCTCCTATTTTTTGAATTTAGCTTGTTTCCTTCTGTTTATGTGAAAACCGTCTTGGCGATGGTTAGTTGATGAATAGAAAAGTCCTTGAAGATTCTCGGCAAACTTCTCTATCTTTAATTTTGCTTTCACTAGTTTTTTTTTCTCAGGAGGTTGCTGATTGTCTACTGAAATTCTTGACTCAGCTGATAGATAGGCTTCTTCTTCCTACCTATTCCGGACAAATGTTTCGGAATGTAAGAAAAGAAAGGAGTTCGGCGACGGGGGCTCTTTGCACTTCTGCTGCTTTCCATTGTCGTGTCGAGCCATCAAGGAGAGATTTGTGAAAGATGGTGAAAACATGAAGTGATACCAGCTGAAGTTTGTAGAAATTACTTGCCAGTTCTTGTAAAATATACCTGCCAACTCTTTTAAAGTCTGAACATGACAAAGGGAAGCAGCAAAAATGCAAAATGCCCCTCCCCCCCATCGTCGAACAGCGCCAAGAAAAGTTCGTATGATTGGACTTAATATGTGTGATTTTCCATAGAATTTATTTTCAAGTGATTCACTTTCATGGCTAAAACCTCTGGAATGAGATAAAACCCTACTCTCACCAACACATGGTTACCGTTTCCACTGAGCCTCGGTTCTCACACATATGCATCCACTTTGTTTTCCGAGCGAACACATGTAGATTATCCCTGGTTTACGTTCATGAGTCGTATGCATAGATTTTTGCATGAAATATTGAGTGTCCCGGGTAGAGGCGCACACAACCGTTGAGCCTATTGAGCTAAATTGAAGTCGTATGGGAGGAGGGGTGAGCTGTTACAAATTGAAACCGCGTGGGTGAGTCTAATCCTAAAAATGTAAGAACTAGATAAATTTCCTTTTTCGTGGGGATCGAAGAAGGCGTTCCCTTTTATTAGGAAGTTCGTTAATAGAACTCTTCATGTGCATAATTTCTTGTGCAAAATTGGTGACTTGAAGTCGGCGCATTGAGCGCTCTACCCACGCAATACATTCCCTGAGGGCCGCTTTGTTGAGCGCACGGATAGGAGGCGGAGGAGAAGAAAGAGGAGGAAGCAGGCGAGAGTGGTGTGCATGCGAGTAACTCACTGCTTCGGAACCACAAAGTCGGCGGAAATAAGTTCTCGAAAGGGGTCTAGGCCGAGCGCAAGAGGAATTTTTTCCAGTTCACCCCCCGCTGCGACGGCGCTTTTGGTTAGCAGTTGTGTAACCTTTTTTGGCCAAATAGTATCCCAGTAGAACGGTGCCATGCGAGCTTTAATTCTGCAAACCAGCGGAATACCTTAAGCCTTTACAGCCCCAGGACTAATCGTTTGGGAAGTTTTTTCCCCGCAAGTACGTGCAGCTATTGGCTTCCGTTGCTGCAATCAGGCAGTCTAATCAAAGTTAATATTCTCAGGTCGAGACTTTCACTCCTCTCAGGGAGTTGCTATGGAGAATATGTAGCGTGAGCTGTATGATGTCTAACAACCGAGCAAACGAAAGGGCAGCTAGAAGGATGTAGACGTGCTGAAGTCCATTTTGCACATTTGGGAGGGTTTTCGACATATAACTCTATTTCAACCGTTCATTCTGAGTGGATTTTGTGGAGACCTTTTTTGTGGGAGCTCCGCTGAGGCACGCGTATCGAATGGCTCTTGTTGGCAGCCTCAGTTGGCGCATAGGCATGCTGAACAGCGTTTTGGCGATGAATGATCAATGGGAGCTTGCAGACAGAGAGCCACCATCAAAAAACGGGAAGCTCCCCGCGGAAAAAGCGGGAAGCTTCTGTGATCCACTTGTCCTGGTGCAACTTCCATCGTGGAATTTTGTGAGAGAGTTCGGTATCACTTTCAGGTCCTACACATGTTCCCTTGCACAACATATTTCACATATATCTACGGACTTCTCTGGCAGTGCTTTCGCATGGAATCGGGGCAGTTTCTCAGAATAGGCTTCTCAGTGGCAGTGACGATACCAACGCCTGCTGGTGTGACAATGAGACTCCAGCCAGATTTCATTACCTTTCCCCTGGAAGGTATCAGATTACTCTGACTGCCTAGCCATCAGTAAGGTGGTTAACCTTACGCGGGTACCAATTGATTTTTCCTTGTTTTCTGCCTTGTTCAGTGCTTCCGAAGAAACGTGATCATATCGGCGGGTAATAGTTGGACTGCATTTTCAGTGTCGATCTCTTCCTTGATGCTGACAAGAAAACGCTTATCACGGGTGCTTAGGTAAATCCCGGAGGGGGTCTTGCCCAGGCCAGCCAAACCTTTTATCCTCCGGGGCGGTGAACTGGTACCAACTTCGCCTGGGTGGATAAAACACTGGATTATAAATAGGCTGGCTCTCCGCAAGTAATTGTATGGGCCACATCGCATTCAGTGAGCCACCACGGTTTTGAATGGGAGTAGGATGCTTACAGGAGCCCAAAAAAGGACTGATCAATGGCAGACTTTGTCCTTTATACCTTTTTCCTAGTTTGAGGTCGACAGTCGACTTGAACGACACCAGAATTGACATTCCCGACTTGTGGGCGAAGGTCTTGTTTAGATTTGAGGCGGAGCTGGAACACACTAAGCAGCACGTCGCTTAACCACCACCTCACGGCCATCGCTTCCAAATGGCGGATTCCCCCGAAATGGGTGTGAGGGTTGACCTGCACTGGATCAAAATGTTTGCCGGTAGCGGAGCTTCTTTTGATAACTTTTGGAGCACGAACTGTGCGTCAGAAGTCACACCATAATGGGACCAGCACCGCTTGACCCAACAATTTCCCTTTGGGTGGAAAATTTCCGAGAACGATGAAGGAGATGGTTGATGTCCTTGTCGGCGGAGGCAGTTCGATAACATTCGTGGGATGAATGCCATCAGTTTTGGGTTTTTTTTTCTCAGAGATGCCAGCAGCTATGTGATTGAACGATGGAATGTGCGCTTTTCCCCTAATCTGCCTCGTTCGCGGGGTGTAGAGAAGCTCTTGGAAGCAGCAAAGTTGCCACTTGTGTAGAGGATAGCGCAATTGTGAACAATTAGGGTCGGCAGCCACAGTTGTGTTGACGTTTTGTCAAACAATTAGGTTGTGCGAGGGGAGCGTTGGCGTTAATGGAAGGCAGTCAAGCAAAAGAGCGGTTATTTGCATGCATGCGTCGCGATTTCGAGGAACAAAGTCGCGCTTAAGCTATTACATTCATGCGCTGCTTACAATGATTTTCGTCGTCATTGATCGAGTAGGCGTCAATAATGCAATTGTTACCCAGGAATACCTAAGAAAGTAATATCTGCTTTAGAGGAAATTACTGCATAAAAGCGGTTGTTAGGGCGACTATGTAATAACTTCATTTGTGAGTGTACAAGCGCTTGAGTGCAATATTTTATTGAATATTGCTTTGTTCTACTCACAAATTGTTCACGTGATAAGGAGGTGCGGTCCGAACGTGCCAAGTTTGCAAGTGGAAGACTCAGAGAAATAGAAATGTGAAGGCATGTGTGGCAATATGAGCGCAATTTTCGTCTGTGTTCATCATGGAACTCCGTCGAGCAGGAGGCAAATTTGATTACCTCGTTCAAGCGATAAACGTCCGAATGGGTCTGTTGCCGCTTCCGTCGTTGGCCGTTTGTGCAGAGGTGTTGCTGAAAGGGAAAATGGGGGACTTCATTGTGAGGAGAGTGCTGTTTTGGTACGAGATTTAGCAGAACTCTAAGTAAAATAGCTGCACTTAATTCTCAAGGCTTAAAGCTGGCGTATATTTGATTTTTTTTTTTGGAAAAAGCAAAGAGGTCCATTTCAGGATGTGACCCTGGTGATTCTCTTGGTATCTGCCATCGTATCCTTAGCGCTCTCGTTTTATCGACCACCCGATGATGGCACTGGTAAGTATATCTGACTGACTTTACCTTTCCTTTTCAAAAGTATTGGTTTCATTACGAAGTGGCTTAGTTACAACAGCCACAGCAGCAGCAATATCGATGGCTGCTAAAGAGTATGCGTATATGTTTTGATGATTGTCAGCTGACGCAGATTCTCTGTTCCGAGTGGCGATACCTCAACCCACCAACTCCAAACGGGGGACCCGAATGGGCTGAGGGTTGAAGGGTAGGATTGGGATTTTCGTTTTGTATTTCCGGGTACATCAGAAGTGTTCTGAAGTAATGTAGGCTAGGATGGGCAAGAATTGTTGTGTGCCGAAAGAGTAGAGTTATTCCTATTTATCATAGCGTTCACAAAGGAAGAATAACGCCTCCATTTGATGGCAAGTTCGAAGCAGACGACAAGCTATACTTTTAGCCTCCGTAATAACTTCAGAACAGTTCGAAGCAGACGACAAGCTATACTTTTAGCCCCCCCCCCTCTCCCTCGTACAGGTCCTTCTTTTAGAAACCTTTTCACTTATTTAGCTTCGCCCTATAGAGGTGTCTTTTTTGTTTTGCTATTTATATTTTTTTGAGATGCTACTAGTCAGGGAGATAGGTCTATTCTCTACTAAATCTTAAAAAAATCTGAGAATATGCGAAGAAAAAATGCTAACCGTACTCCCCCCCTATCAGGATGGAAGAAATGAACTGACTATAGAGGTGGAGAGTGTCTTTTTTGTTTTGCTATTATATTTTTTTTGAGATGCTTCCAGTCAGAAAAAAAAAGGTGTATTCCAAGGCCCGTCCTTCAACAGGACGATCTAAATCTTTCATAATTCTAATCTAAATCTACTAAATCTTTTAAAAAAATTTCTGAGAATATCGAAAAAAGTACTCGTGTGAGAGGGTTCCCGAAGGCAGCGTTTTAGTAATAGATCAGATTCCAACCCTCAAGACCTACAGAGGAGGCAGATTTAAGGATATCGCTTCGCAACGCCAACCCAGACCAATCCGATCTGTATCGACGTGTGCGGAACGTGATCTATGGCGGAAAGATATGTCCTGCAGCAGCTTACCTTTAGATCCAATGAAATGAGGACAAACAAATGAATGGCCTTTTTGTCAAAAAACTTGGGCAGTTGGATGCAGTGAATGAGTTGATATCCCTACCGCGGGGTCGCTGACACTTGCTGTCTAACTGTAAAAGCTTCTTCTGCTGTGAGGTCTCATTGAAAACATCCCTTGGTCTGTCTTTTGAGGCTCTCGTGGTTGCTGCTTTGAAGTCTGACAATGAGTGCGGGGGCTTACCTCTCCTAGCTGGGAGTTCTGAGCTAAAAAAAAACTTGGACCCATTTCGTTATGAAATACCACTTTCTATACACGTCAAACACCACTTTTTATGGCTCCGTAGAGGAGCGTGGTTCATTTGAAGTATGTTTTGAGTAGAAAAGTGCATTATTTGCATAGGATCACCAAAGCTCATGTCGACGTTGTTAGCTGTGCAAACATGAAAACCGGCTTCTTTTACGTAATGCTAGTGGAAATTGTTTGATGCTATTGTACAGTAGTGATACTCAAAATCTTTCTATCGCAAAGCTTCGATGTTTTGCATTTTCCCGATATGTGCGAAATGGCCTCTAACTTGGAAGCTACTCAAGAGTTCAATATGTTCCTCAACACCTGCCAGAATCGGAATCTCAGTACGATAGAGAAGCATGCAAATGAACTAAGCACATCTGCGTTAGGAAAAAAATCTATAAACGATTTCCTGAGAAGTTCCTCTCTGACACAATCCCCTCCCTCTCCTTCCCCATCCCCACACTAATTACCACCTGTCCTAATCTCCCAACTGTCCATCATTTTTTCCAATTTTCAAGATTTCTAATTTTCCCTCAAGTCTGCGTTCGAGCAGAAGGATATTTTAACGCCATTCGAAAACGGACTTCAGCGACCCAGTGCGGCCCCTCTAGCTGGGGATCCTCCTAGTGCTTTGATTCATTTTTTGTTCATATCGTTTGAAGTTTCTGGCAACCATATTCCTATACCCTTATTTATTTCTATTATTATTTTATGTTTTCTTTCATTTTCTATTTTTTTTGAAGCTGTTTTCATTTTCAAAAACTTCTAGGCCCTCCAAAACTACTTGCAGTTGTACATTTTTGATCAAGTCCTTAACAAGTTTTCCCTCAGTTTCGGCCGAGTTTCATTGCGTGCTATTGCCACGCGTGACGTGATGCTGTCGACTTCACCCATTCACTTCTTTGCCTCCGGCATGGAGCACATTGTTCGGGAGTGCATAAACGAGCAGTCCACGCCGCCATTCACCTCCATGTGGCCACTGCGGGGCAACTTCCAACACGAAACGCTTGCCTCAGATGGGCTTTTCTTGAGCCGAAATATGACTTTCTGCACATATCCATATGTGTACCGGAAGCACTAATTATATTGGGTCGGCCGGCAGGTTCGGAAGAACTCTTGGGTCTAACGTCTTCTCTCCTTCTAAGAGGATCTGGTGCCTTACAGGGCCTGACGAATCGGAACACTAGCCTTCCACTGACGTAGCGAGGCTGCAAGAAGAGAAAAGCTGGAGAATCGCTCGTATCTTATTTTCTGGAGCATTATAAAGCGCATTCACTGTATAAGACGCCTTATCGCCGCGAAATCGCGCTTGCAGAAATGTGTTTTATTATTTTTTTTTCGCGCTTTAAATCACGAATAGTCTTCAAGGCAGGTCCTCAAATTGTCCATATCCTGAACCACCATGTCCTAAGATTTTAAATGGTTTTATGAGTTGTTAGTTTCATGTAGTTATATTTTCTGTGAGATAGTAGGATAATAATATTAAATAAATATAGTTGAAAGTCATTTAAATGATGGGAATGTGTGAAAAAGGAAAAAAAACAGAAGTTTTTCCTGGAAAACTTTCGCGCGCGTCTCTGTCCGTCAATAAGAGATCCCTCTTAATCCCAAAACATTTACTATATATAATTTGCTACGTGTGTCTGTTGTGGGAAATTCGGTGCTTTCAGAATCGAAACACACCACTACCATTCTGGTAGGGAAATAATATTCGAGGCGTTGCTCTACCTGCATACCGATAACAGTCATTGCCGACCTCTTTCCCCGTTTTCGATTTTCCATTTCCACTGATCCTTTTTTTGGAGGCCTGAAAGTTCCCTTCTCTACCAAGGTACAGTATCGTTATGAGTGAAATGTCAGTGTCAGTGAAACCCGTCCTCAGAAGATTTCCTTTCCTGGTACGACCCCATCCCCTTCCTACCTGCCGTCTTCTATATTTTCCTAACTCCTTTCGAAATTTCCGAAGATGTACTTGTAAGTCGTCACGAGTCAGCTGCTAACATCTACCCGGAATATTTTCGTTCCGCCCGGAAAAACTGTCAAATCCAGATACACCCCTTCAACTACGAGCCCTCATTCATTTCCAGCGACCAGGTGCGACTACCGAGGGTGGAATTCTCCCAGAGATACCGACAATGTTCTCTAGGTGTCAGTTCCACCTCATATTTTCTTTCACCACTTCGGCTCGAACATGAAAGCTGTTTAGGTTGAACTGGAAAACGTATATCAAAATAGCGGTTCCCCAACAACCGGTGCCAACGCTTTGAGACTAGCTACAGTCTTGAGGACGGAGTGAGGTCTAAGTGTCTACCTGAGCGGAACGTAAAGAAACAGAGTGGTTTCATTCGGCAGCCTCAAACACTGGCATTTGGTGTCAGATCTCTCCAGTTGTCGACTGTCGGCGGAACTGGCATCTGCTCTTGGCGCCGTCTACTTCATTGTCGGAGCTGAAATAGAGAAGGTGCATGTGATGGAGGAGCTGGGTCGTTACCATTCACACCTCCTTGATCTCCGTTTGCACTTCTGCTCGCACCAATTCACTCCCTCAAGGCTCTAATGATTGGATTCTCCCAAATGCAGCCCGCACGTTGTTCTTTCCGACAGTTGGTTGTTCTTTGACCCAACGGGAAAAGTTTCAAGACATGCCCTCAGATTGAATGCGCTGGCGTCCTATTTTGGCCAGCACCAACATGCGCTTGAAGAGCCCGGTTCACGAAATATGCACAGAAGCATGCAGGAAGCCTCCATTAGCTATG
>MU966955.1:12618-24909 GCA_036418165.1 Cooperia oncophora | reverse complement strand
TTTTTTCCTGCTTTTTTCTTCATTATTAATTCACTTGCTACCTTGTTATTACTATTTGAGCCGCCTTCAAAATCGAATCCGGCACGGCTTCGCATTCACATTTTGGCACGGTCACTGACATTTTGATGACTAGTTATCAGTAGGTGAACATCGCTTCTCCCCCACACACACAGAGGTTATTTGCATTTGTGTATATTTAGATGTTCCTTTCCCATGTCTACATTTGGAAGCAAGGAGATCAAGTAAGAGACGCTATGAAACTATCCGTTCAAACTTCGGTTGATTTCAGCGACTGTGAAAATATACTGCAACTCTCGTATCATTGAAATGAACGCCTCATGCGGTTTCCATGAGTGAGTACAAAAAAGGTATCAAACTTTACTCCCGTGTTGTTGGACTTCATATTATGTTGTCCCAAAAGTTCGTGACCATTTTTAGAATCTCGTATCAGATCTTTCCGTAGCCATTTCGAGATCCAGTTATGTGGTCTATGGGAAGTGTGTTAAGTAAGCATCCCACAGCTTCTTTACCGTCCCTCGCAGTCGCTGTTCTCATATCCAAAAACGGTGAAGAAATTCATCATTTTCGACACACTTCGCTATATGAATCTCCAAGCCACAACGTGGTTGGAGTCCAAAAGCGGCACTTCTTTGAATTAGGTACCTTCCACATGGTACCTTGTACCTGGTCTTGATGGTCGCTTCCACAGTACGGCGTTGAAATGGCCCGATCGCTTCGCTTGAGTGACTTCTACCTGGGAGAAAAACTTCGTCCAGGGAGGCCACCTGCCTTGGATTTGGACCTACTGTGTTCCTTGATTAAAACCAATTCGTACAAATCAACTCGCTATGCTATCTAGTTCCTTACACTTGACTGGTCCAAAAGCACAAATGAGAGAGGGCCTCTGCTTCCTTAGAAAAGTACTGAAGTTCCGTCAAAGTTTTTCTCATGAGTTGACCGATACTCCAAGGGGAGCGCATGTGGGTACTGTCTACAACTTCTCCGTACGGACTGGTTGAACAGCGCTGTAACTGGATATGGAGTGGGTTGTCTCTAGGTGTATCACCCTCGGAAGCGCCAGCGGCTAGATCCCCAGGAAGGGCAGAACCGATCGCGCAATCCTATCAATCCAGTAGGGCGGTGAGACTGTATATGTGCTGGGGTTTCTTTCTCCCTTCCTCTTGAGGGATTTTTTTTCCTCGACCCTGTGGTAGCCAGTGAGCTCTCCTGCACTCAACTGCGAAGCAAGGATGGATATCTTCGTCATTTGGTCCCACAACCGAGCAGTGCTTGTGCCTCGCCACAGCTCAAGGGTCACCGACGTTCGCGAAGTGAAACTGCTCGGGGGAGATCCTGAAAGCTTAGTTGGGAAATTTCCACACACAGTCTCCCGTACCCTGACGTAGCTCTTTCCGAACGCTATTCAAACTAATCCTCAGCGGCCATCTTCTGGGTAAAAGTACGTTTTTTGAAAGTACCTCAAAAATGACAAAGCTGCTTTTCTCGGCACGAAAACCAGAAGGCTTCTAGAAGCAAGGCAACGACATTCGGCAAAATCCTAATATATTAAACGAAAAAGTAATCAAATGAATAAACAATAATATATCCATACCCTGATTCAATAAAAAATTCTGTGAGGGTGAACATACCCGGTAGTAGATTTCACTTTCGTCAGGCAGGCGTATCGTATAGTGTTTGATATACCGTGATTGGACGGCAATTCACGAACCTGTGAGTAGTGCATTCACGTTGCTAAAACCTTTCATAATAAATTTAAATGATTCGCTTACTCTAATTTGGTCAACGCCTCACGTTAGAAATCCCGTAACGTCAAATCACAAAGACCATTTCATGTGGCTAGTATCTGATCGGCAAAAACGCCGTGTTCCCAAGTATGTACCGCTCGAAATCGCTGAGATGGCGGTAGACCGTGGCTGCGTACTTCGACCAACGTGCGGTATCTGTGGGCTTCTGCCGGCGACTCTTTTCATTTTGAAACAAATGTAGTATGTCCTAGCCCAATGCAGAGACACACCATAACGGTATTCAAGTTGAAAAACTTCCAGCGGGTGTACCGATTCTATGCCCATGTCCAAATGCCAGGCGCCTACTCGCGGTCGGGATGGAAAGTGTAGCAACAAAGACGAAACGCTCCGTGAGGGCGAAGAGAAGCCACCAGTCCGTATGTATAAAGTAGTGGCTTGCACAGTACGCACTCTTTCAAATATCGTAATATGGTGCTGTCCCGGAGCCTCATTGTAATCTGAACATGAAACACGTGAAAGAGGCGCCAAAAAATTTATTGCAAAAAACTCAAAAGACTCAAAAGAATCCAAAAGTTCTTGCAAAAATTTTTTGTTTCTAATACTTCCTTCGAATATTTCGGTGCCTAGCACTTCCTCAGCCAAGGCCGGCGCGATCTGAAATACTATAGTTAGTCCTCTGCAACCTGAATCCCGGATCTGTCTTCAGTGGTGCCCGAACTGGACTCTGACCTGGTCTTCTGCCTCCAATATAGCCTCCGCCGCTCCTCCTTGTAAAAGTGCGACTTCTAGTGTTGACTGCGACCCTACCCGTCATCATCCCCATTAAATAGTGAGGATGACTGGTACGTTTCTTGCATGTGATATCACGTGATAATGGTTGAGCGGTCAGTGATATCATATGCAGAGACGCTCACCAGTCATCCTCACTATTTAAGGGAGGATGACGGGTAGGGTCGCAGTCAACACTAGAAGTCGCACTTTTGCAAGGAGCGGCGGAGGCTATATTGGAGGCAGAAGACCAGGTCAGAGTCCAGTTCGGGCACCACTGAAGACAGATCCGGGATTCAGGTTGCAGAGGACTAACTATAGTATTTCAGATCGCTGAGGAAGGTGCTAGGCACCGAAATATTCGAAGGAAGTATTAAAAAAACAAAAATTTTTGCAAGAACTTTTGGATTCTTTTGAGTCTTTTGAGTTTTTTGCAATAAATTTTTTGGCGCCTCTTTCACGTGTTTCATGTTCGAGCGTTTCTCGCAACTCTCTTCGGAACGTTCTATCTCCTTCTCAGATATGGATTGTACGTTCCAGCTTACCGCACCACCACAAAAATACTCGCCAATTACAGTGTGTTCATACTTCGTGTCATGGTTGCGCTTGTCACGAAGTATGAGCGTATTCCTAGGGACTACAAGCTTTTAGCAACAGGATAAAAAAGCTCAGATATTCTTCTGGAAAATCTCCAACAACTCTTCCTATTCCTCATATCTCCTTCAGATCACGCCCTAAGCGACCATGCAGATCGGGCTACCCTGACCCAAACAGATTCTGGCTGGCTTACTTGACCCTTTCTGAAGTTCGCTAAAAGAATGAAGCAATCTATTCACACGTTACTAGTAAAGCACCTCTGGAACATGGTCGAATCCAGTTGCCAACGTCACGACCGACGCATGGATAGATCCTTGTGATGAAATCCTTATCGTTGCATTCTTTTTCGAACATCATTCTGCAATGAGTGTATGTTCAAGTTCACCAGGAATTTTTGAGGACAATAAACTATAAGTATACTTTACCTACTTATGGTTCCCAATTCTTTTCAGTTCCGAGACCCGCTTCTTGGTGACTTCTCTACCTTCATATTCAGCACCGCATGTGAGCTGCTTCTCATGTTTAGCGCAGGCCTTAAAAACGACTCCTCCTCACTTGATTGACACAGATCAACTATCCTACTACATATAATCCGCTAAGTTTGTCTGTTGGTGTGTGTGTTGTTTGACCGGAAATTCATAACTTTCTTCGATTTAGACATAGAAAGTTCAAATTGATAAGTGATATAGTGGGTGCGACTGGAACATTATTGGTGGGTGACAGAAAGTGATAACAACTGATATGAGCTGACAAGGAGCGCTAGAAAAGGAGGGTCACGAACTTCATAGCGCCGGTCCCAGCTACAGGGTACAGCATGGGGATGTGCGAAATGTCGGTGTGAGTACGACCCCCCCCCCTTCGAATGGGGTCCAGGCACGACCCCCCCCACGGCTTTTTCGCCGACGACGAGCGATGAGTATATAGTCGGCGGAAAAAAATCGACGAGGAAGATATAATAAGCTATGCAACGTATATCCACGGGGCGTTACCAGAATGCCTATAATGCGAGAGAGGAAGAAAAAATTAATACGACCCCCTTTTCCACAAGAAAAAAACCAACTATCAAAACAAATTTGTCGATGCTGTACCCTGCCCAGTTATGGTGCCACAGTGGTTCCAGGATATGGCTATAGGGCAATGGGCAGGAACACTCATTGGTGGGTGCAGAGAGAGGACCAGGTTTCTGGTAAGATTCGATCAAAACGCCTGATTCATGGCGCCCGTCAACAGTGCGTGGGAAGAGTGTGGTATCCACAAGTGATGATATGGAGCAAGTGGTGGCATCGAGGAAATCATTGACGGGTGACAGATAGGGATAGCAACTGATAGGAGCTGATAAAAGGCATCGTCACTCTTCTCCAAGGTGGTGAGTTGTTCACTACCAAATGGTATGGAATGGGGCCATGGGACAAGGTGAATAATGCACTTTATAAAAAATATCAAAGAACTGACCTTCCATCATTCTTTACGCACATTACTTCTAAAGCATTGGTATTGCAAGCTAGTATATGTGAACTCAGTGAACAATCTTTACTGTCTAAGCGAGGGGGGGGGGAGGGCGTGAAGGCAATATAGATTGCGCATAAAACGGAAGGAAAGTAAAGAATATTATCTCCAATCAGAAAAGAGTTGCGCTTTAACGCGGGCTGTCCTGGACCAAAGATGATGAATTCAGTGAATGGCATATTGTTCTGCGATATTGGTAGGCGAAGCTGCTAGGGTCATCGAGGTCAACGGTAACGGGTGGGAAGATAAGTCTTGTCGGGGGTAAGTTCTGCAGGAGCCCCCTTGATGTATGCGACAGATGAGCACGCGGCAACGATTCGCTCGTCTGTTTGGCGGTTTCACTAGCGTCGCCACTCTCTATTATCCTCGTCCTTTGAATTTTCCACACGATTATCAATAAATAGAAACTGGCATCAATCGTGATTCACTGAAGTTAATCGCTCCTCATTGTTTTATCACGTCAGGCGCACAGTACTGTGCGCCAGCGAAACTGGTAAGGCTCATATGGTAATCATGATGCGGTCAGCTGGCACATACCGAATGATATTGAGGGATTCACCCGAACAAGGTTCTTTCCTGCGCCGGCTCGCTCCTCCTAGTTGTCACCATCTACGGGAGGGGGTGGGGGGGGCAAAAAAAGGCCACTTCGGTCGAGTCACATATAAGCGAAGTTTTCGCAGCCCAGGCAGAGGGAGTGGATACGAGTACCAGGGGGAAGATACCCAAGATGTTCCTGCTGATAACGTCAGGAGGCAGGCTCTCGTCCATTCACCTGTCATGTATCACCACACTATGAAGCCATCTCCAAATCACAGCCTGACTGGAGAAGCCTTATGAGGATCATGAGTCAACCCATGGATAGCTACCTGGAGACCAGTACTCTCGATCTGGATGACCTCCAACATCGAGCAGCGACAACGTCGCCACGGTCTAGGCATCATCATTCACCGCAGTCGCCAAGCGCGCGGGTTGATGTATGGTACCTGCAGTACTTGAATGGAAAGACGCGATATTTTCTTCATGGAAGCCCCGGTCTGAAAAGGTGGGTGCTGACGGTTAAATCGACGCAGATCGTGGAGAAATACTCTGCTCTAATGTGTCGCTGTCATGAACTAGATCGTACTGACAGCAGATTTGGCGCCAGCACATGAAATCGAAAAACTCTCGCCTACTTGGAATCGAAGGGCGTTGAGTACCTGAAGAAGACGGAATATCCGTCACCTAACCTAACCCCACCCCCCCCCCCCCATTCAATTAAACCTGTTGGGGCGTGAGCTGGTGTTGTCCTAACAGTGGTGTCAGGAAATCAACGATCTCGCTGAACTGAGGTACCGAATCACGTCGCGTGGCAGAATCTCTCGATGGCGCTCGTCCAGAAGGCTGTGGCGGAGCATCATGATAGTATACAATATGCTGTTGAATATGGTGGTGGAAATGTCCCATCAGAATTTAATTAAGTGTAACTTATAGCGCCTGAAAGTCAAGGAAGAAAAGTGACTTTTTTTGCCCCCCCCCCCCTGTATAGAAAAGAGCATAATCGATGGGAAGGTGGAGATGAAGTGCGTGGCTAGGATGACCCCACAAGTGAGGTCTTTTTTCTGCACAAAATAGGTGTGAAAGGTGAAAGGCTCCGCCAAATGGCGTTCTAAGCGTCGTTGAGGCAGACTCGAACACTGCAATGTGTATGAACAACGGACGAACGGACTCTTAGAACTGCTTCAAGTGCTTCAAGTTCAGGGTACAGCATGGGGATGTGCGAAATGTCGGTGTGAGTACGACCCCCCCCCCCCTTCGAATGGGGTCCAGGCACGACCCCCCTCCTCCGCCTCCACGGCTTCTTCGCCGACGGCCGAGCGATGAGTATATAGTCGGCGAAAAAGTTGTCGAGCGGGGGGGGGGGCTGTACAATTAATATGTCACACGTACTTTACACGGGCCCGTACAAAATGCATATAGTGCATATAAAAAAATTACTACGACCCCCCCCCCTTTTCCACAAGAAAAAATCAACTATCAAAATAAATTTGTCTTCCAAGATGGGAGCAACCCCGGCTCCGAAAGAGCAGAAGTACGACCCCGCCACATGGGTTTTGACAACAAACGATGCTGTAGCCTGTGTTCAAGTTGCTCAAGGAGTTAACAGCTAAGGAATTTCATGAAGCGACCGTGCAAAGTGCAAATGTGCATCGGACTTCCGGAACATAGCTGACAAAGATTTACCCACAAGAATGATTGAATTTGGGCAAGAAGTCGGACGCACGGACGGTGGGCCCCATGAATCACGAGCATTCTGTGATAGCTTTCGATCGGTCGTAACTGCAGCCAGCGTAAACAGCCAGTCATCAAACAACTAACAGTTTGCAAAATGCCTGAACGTTGTTGACCGACACTCTCTATCTCTCTCATAAAAGGAGGTGCTCTGCTGCAGAACAAGGTGAACATTTCGCAATGACCTCGACTGAGCCCCCCCCGCCTTCTGGGTATAGAAGAAGCTGATTCATTAAGACCCCGAATCGTCCTCAATATGACATGCGGTGATGTGTTTGCATCAAGCATAGAAATCGAAACCCCTGAGAGGCGGAGATAGCCTGTCGTAGTTAAGCCGTAGCACTTTCTTCAAGCGCTTTCGTGCGACGAAAGCGGGACATACTCTCCAGAGGATAGTCTCAGGTTATCCGTCAACCGCGAAACCTGCTGCCATCCTCTTTTTTCTTCTATTTCCTGCTTTTCTCTCCTTTTCTCTCCTTCCTCTTCTCTCTTCGGATGCTCAGAGACAAGATGCAACTAGAAATGCCCCTGGACCCCCGGAGCGAGAAAATATACGGTTGACAGAAGCCCTGCCCCTAATAAATGAGAGCTTCTGTAACATCGTGTGATCAGCGAATGCTGATCCTTGAGAATTTCCCGGGGAATAACCACTTTGCTAAGCAATGGTTGCGTAGTGTCAGAGAATGAATGACTAGTAAATTGATCTAGTTCAGAAACAGCACACAGCCAATACGAATATCGTACTATACGTACCCCACGCACGCTGAAACTCCGCGTGCTCAGCATTGTCATGTTATTAGCTTGCACAGCGAGCCGCCTCCATGAGGGACTGGAGCGAGGCGACTGAAGCCGGGAAGCTTCAATCCTTCTCATCATTGGGAGACCGGTGGGCGCGTGCAGCCAGAAAGGAGGGCGCACATTCGTTGGGGCCGTCCCTCAGCTCTTTTTGTTTGCAACTGCGGTAATGCGACCAAAAGGTGGTAGAAAACGAGTAATACGACCGCATAATAACAGAGTAAGCACATGCCCCGGCTTCAAAAAAACTGGTGGCATGAAGCGACTTTGCCGAACCGCACCAACGCAAGCCGCACTAGCCACACCCACCGGTCCGCAATGATGAAGCGCACGTACTAACCGCGCACAACCCTATGGCGGTAAAGCAGCGGCCGCGGTATGTCCCGGATAGCAAAAAAACAAAAACGCATGGGGTGGGAAAAGGACACATCACTGCAAAATATCAAAACTCAGGGGTCATTCCCAAATTTTGTTTCGCAAACTAAAAATAGAAACCCACAGATATGGCAGAGTGGCGAAAAACGATCCATTGTGATACGGTAAGTAAGCTAGTCGAGGGATTCTTTCAACCAGCTTTGTGCGGAGAGCGCAAAACGCGCATCACTGGACATTCCGCGATGCCTGGAAATCTTTGAGACTGAATACGTTTTCAATGAAGATAGTTGGAATAGCCTATATACGAGCCGAAATTCAAACTAATGTGAAGATACCCGAGGAAGCGCGAATGTGTACTTATCGGCAGTATCGAGTTGGCTGCTGCCACGCTTGAGGGATGAGGGGTGTCCGGCTGGCTGAGGATGCAGTGCACGTGTAACACCTACTTTCCTATCACTTTTTGAGAAGTCACCCTCCTCACTCAAGGGGTCGAGCACCGGTACTGATAGAGTAATTCGAAAGGAGTAATCTTCACTGACCGAAATGCATCGCTCTGCACGTTATCTGTCCATTCACGATCAATGTTGTTGCACTTCTCGAGACCATCAAGGTAGCGAGAGTTTCTAGAATTTTGCTGAATGTAACTATGGAAGTTATTTCAACTAGTGAATGAATGACTCATTCAAAGATAGGACCCTCGCGCCGATCAATCTCAGGCAGCGTTTCCAAAACGGTACATGTGCATCCTTGTGTGAACACACAGGGGGGGGGTCGTACTTTTCCGCTGGGGAGGGGGTCGTATTTGGGGTAAGACAAATTTATTTTGATAGTTGATTTTTTCTTGTGGAAAAAGGGGTCGTATTAATTCGTATTAATTTTGTTGTTATATGCACCGGCTTGTACTGTAACACCCGCTGGATATACGTTGCATAGTTATTGTATAACCCCACCCCCCCCGCTCGACGACTTTTTCGCCGACTATATACTCATCGCTCGTCAGTCGGCGAAATACCAAAATGGGGCCACTGGGGAAAAAAAGGGGGGGGAAGGGTTGTGGCGCGACCCCATTCGGCAGGGGGGGGGGTCCGACTAACACCGACATTTCGGCCTAATCCCTATGCTTACCCTGTTTCCAAAGTTATTTCGCATCGTACGCGGTATACCGTGTATGCCACTGCAACTTATGATGGACGGCAGGCTCATCCGTCAACTCATTGTAGTGCCGCAATAGGCGGGACAATCTTTACAATTACGGACCGGACTACATTGGAAGACTAAGGAGTCCTGAGAGTTGGGTGAGCAAGGGGTCTGTCTTGAAAGGCGATGGCTGGGGTTGTGCGGCCATCGTCTTTGGTGCAAGAGCTGCGAGAGAGCGTTTCGTCACACCACACCCAGCCCTTCCACCAGTGGCGTTCGCAGCAACCGCCCGCCTCTAGTCATCGTGCCTACTGCCTTTGAAGAGAGAAGACTAGCACATCTCCGCTACATAGCTACCATTTTATGTTTTGAATTATCGCAAGCACTTTCTTAAGCTTCAACTTGTTACTGGAATCTCTTACTGAATGCTAGAAGCAAATAGGTTAACGATTTTTTCGCCGGTATGCTTCCCTTTCAGTAACGCCGTGCACTTACAATTACTGGGAGCTGTACACAAAGTTGAATGGAGTGTGTGGTCGCAAATATTATTTCCAACATAATATTTCCAACAAGCCGATGCGGCTTATCTTCATGGTTCTTTATGGTAAAGTTAAAAGTAGCTTGAAAAGCGTAGAGACAGAAAACGGGGCAGACCCAGGTGGATTTCGATTTTTTTTCGACCCTCAAAGACGATACGGTATCCTCATTACTTAATCATTTTCGTATTAACTCCTTATTGTAACCGCAAAAATATTAGGTTGGCGGGAAAGTTCTGTCACACTTTTTCGAACTCAAAATACTTGCCCATTACCTGAAGAGGGGTAACCGGTAATGTGAGCACTTATACATCAAGGAGTGGTCTTTCTATTAGTACCACTCGCTTGACTCCTGCTTCTTCTTCTGCAATATGGACAAGAATGTTATCCGCTACCATCGTCGTTGTGCCGTTCATGTTTTTATGATTTCCCCGTCACCATTCATAATGCACATCTGGGGCCTGACACGCTGACCTTGGGGCTACTTTTTCACCAATTTAGCTTATCAATGATCACCATTAGTCGCTGTTTCGATTGTGTTCCTTCTTACAAGTTGCATGTCATACATGGTTATCGAACGAGGAGTTTTATTTTGAATCCTAAGACAAAATTGTAGGTAATGCGAGGCTGTTGTTCATATTGCATGAGGCTGAAACAGCCTCTTATTGCCTGGATTTTAGAGCAGAGTCCGCCTTTCGAAATTCCGATTCCATTTCAGGAAGCCATTTGTGGTGAACATGCATCTGGTTGTCAGTTAGAGCAGGAGGGGGGGGGTCGTACTCACACCGCCATTTCGCACATCCCCATGCTGTACCCTGCTTGGAGGGGTAGGGGCAAAGCGAAACATGAAAAATAAAAAAAATGCGGAGCCAAATGAGAAAAAGGATAACCAGGCGGCAGTAAATCGTTCTATACTTGGCTATTATCGATCGCAAGGTCGCAACCGCTTTCGCTGCAAAAACGTCATTGGAGCGCGGTAACTCGAAAGTCAGCGTCCTGGGGTCTTTTCAGGAGCTTATATCTCTTCTGGGTGTGGAGCTTTTGAGGAATGGTGAGCAGCATGCAACGGCAAAGTTTCTACTGTTGTGTATTCTACCTAGTTGCAAACTGAACAATCCCCCGTTGGTGAAATATTCCGGATGGGTTTTGGATAGGCTAGGGGTAAATCGCGAGCTGGTTTCCATGCTTCACGCGAGGATTGCTTCGTTCAAACGCAATTTTCCTCCATCTTTTCTCTTTCCAATAAGCTTTACAGTTTTTCTGAAGACCCACTAGTTCAGGAGATATTTTAGATGGGTCACAGACGCGCTACCCTCTGACCCACCCGAAAAATCGACTCCTGTGCCATTGTGAGGATACACCTTCGAAAACTTCAGTGTGCCTCCAAAACACATATTTCCCTTCAAATGAGTGAAAGAGGAGCTCGGCTATCACTGATCGATTTGGTCCGAGTGTGCGCCGTGCATTACGCTCCTACGCAGAGGTGGTGGAAAGGTGTAAATTCTGATTTCAGGTGCTTTTATCCATGCAAGCAGATGTTTGTTTAGGGTTTGTAAAGGACAACGCACGAATCTGTTTGAGACGTATTATTTAGTCATCTACGTACTTACGAGTTCATGCTATTAACTGATATTTATTTATTTATTTATTTATTTATTTATTTATTTATTTATTTATTTATTTATTTATTCTTGCTATATATATATGACCATTTCTTGTACCTCTTTTACATCACAATGTATTTTGTCGCTTGCTCCCTTTTATTGTTGCTATGTTGCTAATAAATTTTTTATTATTTTGTAGTCCTATTTACATCCGGGTCTTCTGCAGCTTTCCGTTCCTTCCATCAAACTTAGCAATGACACTTTTGTACTGTTTGATGCCTAGCGAGCCTACTTTTGCGATACTCCCCCTATCCCGCGGGCCAAGCAGCGGAACAGCATTTTTGGGGCTTCAGCATAAAGAGGGCTGTTAAACGTAGCAGTTCAATCTGTAAAGAATACACTCATAATAATTTTCATTTTTTAACATCTTAACTTCCATAGCTCCACTCCCACTATCAACTGAAATGTCGAAGCATTGCCCGGCTCTGAGTGACCCTTGAGATTACGACCCCCCTCCCCAGCGGCCAAGTACGACCCCCCTATGGGTTTCGCACAACGATGCTGTACCCTGTTTGGGTTACCTGTGAACTATTGAGGGAGCTGCGGGTCGTGAAAGTGCTGGATGAAGAAGCTGCTTCCTCGGTCAATGCGTACGCAAAGCAGCTACGAGATCTAAAGCGTACCGTCGATCAGAGGGAAAAATTTGTCCGCACAGCCCGCCCTCATCATGATAGTGCAGCGCACTCCCAAAAAAGTTCGAGCCGTACCTCATGCAATAGAGCTGGATGGCTCTCCCCTTGCACTGATGTAGCACCGACATTGCTCCTTCTAAGGCAGCGTTCAGACTTGTAGCGCTACAGCGTCGCGCTACAGCGTCGCGCTACAGCGCCGCTTCGCAACGTACTGCTATTTCCAACGTTAGGATGATTAGAGTTGCTT